>JAJONY010042084.1:0-13493 GCA_029582405.1 Solanum gandarillasii | reverse complement strand
ACTACTAGTTTTAAATTTTAATATACACATTTGATTTAATAATATAAAAATTATACCAAGCTAATTTTATTTAGGAATTTTCAATGTTACACATTTGAAAATTTTGAAAGATAAAAGCAAAAAAATAAACGAAAAATTGATTGAAACGCCAAAAGTGCTACCGATAACCACTTGGAGGGGTGTTAATAACAAAAATAAGATAGATATAAGATTTAAATTTCTATATTTGCTTAAAGAGGTGCACCCAATCTTCATCGTATTATTATATGTTACTTTTAACGTGGGTTCACACCTCTATATTTAAATATTTTTTTAAAAATATAACACTACTATATATAATCTAGAGAGGGGAGCATGGTCATGTGAACCCATGGAACCCCTCTAGATACGCTCTGACCCCCACCCCCACCCCCACCCCAATATGGGACTTCCAGGCAAGAATCCGGATTTAGACCAGGCACCAGGCAGGGAAAAAAAAGGTTGTCATTGGCCAACAATGTACTGTACATGTGGAAAATGCAATATTGACAATTTCTATAAATCTAATTGCTCTCACATGGATCTATCAATGATTGTTTTTTTTTCCTTCTTAAAAAAAAACGAAAAACACAATGTAACCCAAAAAAAAAGTCCAATACCAATAGTTACCACCCATTACAAATACAGTATACCTAATATATCTCCACAAGTGGGGTGTACGCAGAACCTACCCCTACCTTTGTGGGGGTAATGAGGTTGCTTCTGATAGACAAATAATAGTGTGTGAAGAACAATCTTTCAAACCAAATGATTTCTGGGTGCACTCTTTGTTTCTTGATCACTATCGAACTTTCTGACAAATTGAGGACATTTGATGTGCAATTTCAAGTAAAAATTGAGCTAATACAAGGTATTAGGCTGTTTAAAAAATGACCAGCCCAGGAAAGAAATGATTTGCGCCAACTAAGACGTGCTTTTTTATGGCTATATAGTTCTGAAGACGGATGTGGCAGGAAGAAGTGGCATTTGGAAGTGTTGATGACTTAACATTTAGGTTTCGCCATAACTGGGAAGGATTATCTTAGGAACAAGATAACTCTAAATCCTCATTTATTTGCTCCGATTAACTCCCTATACTCTCTCTTCATTTTTACACCTGATATGGTCCTGCATATATTCAAGCAGTCAAATTAGAAACTTTTGAGGCAACAAATGTCACGCTTTCTAATGTTCTCTTCATGAATGCTCTATTTTGGGGTGGTCTTTAATTTTTGCTCTTCCGCACTTTTAAGTAATAAAAAGTGGTTGAAAATACCGACATCAAAATCACAAAAAAGAATTTACAAGACAGGTTCATAGTTTTGTATCATAACATAACAAGTTATGCCACTTAATTCCTACAAAATAATGGCATAAGGCATAAGTTCAGTTCATAACCCACAAGTTATGCCACACAAGACATAACTTAGTTCTTATCGGCATAAATTTAGTTTCAGAACGTTATGCCTTAAGAAGTTAACCCACACGTTATGTCTTACAGTTCCTACAAAACTTAAGTCGATGGAAGCATAAGTTCTGTTCCACAATCCACAAAGTTATGCCTTAAGAGACATTAACTTTTTCCTATTGCAAAAGATCTCTAAACTTATGCCTTTTAACTTTTGCCTTGCGAGATTAGGTCATAGTTCAGGTACTTTGACCCACAAGTTTCCATTATATAAGCAGTAAGGGTGCAAATTAAAGACCACCTCGAAATAGGGGCAATCCGTGCAAAAACTTGAATCTTGAGGCAACACACGTTACACTTTCTAATATTCATTTTAAAGATCGAAAGAAAAGTGGGAGCAAATGAATGCTGCAGAAGTTAATATAGGAGAATGGAGATGGATGGCAATGCTAATAGCAAAGTGACATTACCTAGTGTTTACACCAAATCATTCTACTTAACCATGGTTAATTCAAAAATTAAGGTTAGAACGTGTATTAATTAACTATGGTTAGAAATAAGAGTATGTTAAGATATGTGTGCATTAGTATAGTTCTAACATCTGATAGTAGTGCAGGGGGAGTGGTGTTAGGTGATAAGTCATCAATAGCAAAAGTAGACAAACATACCTTTAACTGGGAGCTATGAGGTAGTTGCATGCGTATGATTTTATTAAGGGGAATATTTTCTCAAAAACGTTTATGTCGTGCAAAAAGGAAGTCAATCATTAAGAAAACTGTTCACTGAGTAAATTGAAACTGATACTAGAAGAATTCACATTTCTGGCAACATGAAGTTCATAGCGCTTTAACCCGAATATAGGCATATCTGGTTGGTGTTCGTGAGATCTTAACATGAAAGAAGATTTCTTGCATGACTTGATACAAACGAAGAGTTAAGAGAAGACAAACAACCGACTATGTTATATAAAAAATAACGTTAGACAGCAGGCATGCTATGAAGAATGAGTATAACCAACCTGAGCATTTCCTTATTCTTGAAAAATTGTACACATGGAGTACCCATAATTTCAGCTGCCTCAGCAATCTCTGGGTCTTCAGTAATGTCAATTTCAACAAAGTGGACATGCTGGTCAAATTCATCAATTACCTGTTGCACGACCACAGACTGAGCAGTCAGTATTATGGCCAAAGAGTCGGTACACAGTAGAGGAGCCAAAGGAAACAGATCAGTGAGCAGAAATAAGGTTATGCGAGAGCAGCCCGGTGCACAAAGCATCCCACGTTCACGCAGGGTCCAGGGAAGAGCCGCACCCCACGGAGTGTGATGTAGACAACCTACTTTAATGCAATCATTATTGACTGCTTCCACTGCTCGAATCCATGAATGGTGACAATAAGGTTATGCAACTTGCAATAAACTGTCACAGCATTCGAATCTGTGACTTGCCCTTAAACCTACAAATTATGCGCTCTTACCACTAGACCAAAGCACTGGTGAGTGGGGACAACCCCTCATCTTATTCTTTTATCTTCTAGCAGAAAGAAATTCACAAGACTAAAAATTTCCACATATATCTTTGGTGTTTTTTCTGTCTTTGGCGCAGAAGTCACCGAGTGAAATGTTAAATTGAGTTCTAGTGTTGCTCTTTAAATTGAGCTCTTTAATGAACAAAACACTTTCTTGCTACTTCTATGATAATAAATCTTCATTAATTATATATATATAAAAAATTCTATTGGAATTTCAGAAGTCCTCAGCTTTCTTCAAAATGATGGACATAAAACAGAAAACTAAGCTCCCGTTTGGCCATAGATTTTGAAGTTGAAACTTGACAATTTGAGTTTTTGAAGTTGTGATTTTTGGAACTTGAAATTGTGTTTGGACATGCATTTTACTTGGAAAAAATTTGAAATTTTGTGGGTGTTAGTCCCAAAAATTAGTCTGAGCCAACTTTTGGGAACTTGATTTCAAAATCTGATCAAATTACATGGCCAAACCGATACGGGCATGCCTGACGAATTATCATGTTTGAAAGGATTGAACAATGTCCCCCTGTTGACAGAGTGGGTCACTTATCCTGGAATATAAATATGATGTATGTCTATATAGAAGTAATGAATTGCCATACCTTGCTAAGAATTGGTTTCAAAGTCCTGCATGGACCACATGATGGCAATGTATATAGTACACACAGAAGCCTTGGGCTCTCATGGTACAATTTCCGCAAAGCATACTGAGAAAGAAAAACAACAAAATTCAAGCAAAGATAAAATGCTTATCAAAAGGATAATTGGTTACAAGGGGCAATTAGAAAAGATCTAAGCTTCCTAAATCTCATACCTGGCCCTTGTGTTTCGCATATGTTATATCAAAACCTTCTTGAACATCTTTCTCCGTAAGTTCCTTTTTATTATCTTCAGCTTGCGGCTGATGATAGAGGAAGTTCAAGAGTATCAGTCAGATAATTAACTATCGGTTCCAAGTAAGAAGCCATCTGCTTGGTGTGTGTGTATATATAAGGATGTCTGGAAGTGATTTTTGTTTTATCAAGTAAAGTAAAAATGTCGTGGAAGTGAATTCATCCTATTTCTCATTTTCTTTTTTGGATATGAAGAAATGGAGGTGCATAATCTTTTAGACAGGAAAATATGCTTAATGTCGATAAACAATATCTACCAGTTAGCCATTGCAAAAGATTGAATGTTAAATGTCAAATTCCACTTGATTAAATATCTATTTGCAAGCATAACAGTGGGGAAATATAAAATGACTTCTAAAAGAGATATATAGCTTCATAAAATCAGTTCCTTTTAGAAATCAGATACCTGGTGAAATTCAACCAGAAGATTTTTGCTTGTAAGATATCTCTCCACTGATAGAGCAGCTAAACATCCAGAGCCAGCTGCAGTTACAGCTTGCCTCCATTCATGATCCTACGTACAAACAGTAACAATGGTATGAAAGAGTGTCCTGGCAAGACATTGCAGCAGAAGACAAGCTTGAGTTTCTTTTGAACACGAAAATGAGAAAATTAAAGAACTTACTTTTAACAAGACATTAAAATTGTGAGTTCCTGCTTATAAAAAGGAATTCCGCATGAGCATTGTATACAGAGAACAAAGACATTTGAAACATTCCATGAGTTTTATTTCAGCTCCCCTCCTTTTGGACGATCGGATTACATTAAAAAAGGTCAAGAGAACCACTGTTTATATATCATTTTCATTAGATAGCTTCCCTCTCTCACTGCACACCTAAAATCTAATTTCTGAAAGAGGGAAAAACCAATTACTCATTCAAGTATCCCTGCTAAACAGGGTATTTGTTCTCTAAAATATTTCTTTACTTGAGACGTTTCGAAGTCTATACTAAACCCGTACAGCGAATGCAGACTCATAGAGGTTTATGTCTTAAATCTCAGGAAACAACACGAATAATTAACCGGAACTTTTTTGTGAGCAGAATCATCATTCAAGTACTAGATAATAAAGGATAACAATAGGAATGGAAGAATGAATTTCTGTGCATACCTGGACATCTCCAGCTGCAAATACACCTTCAACAGAAGTTTTGGCAGTGCTCTCCTTGACTAATATATAGCCTGCACTATCAAGTTCAACTTGGCCTTCCAAGAGTCTACTATTTGGAGAATGACCGATACCATAAAATAGGCCTTTTGCCTCGAGCACAGACTCTTCTCCTGTATCAACTGTTCTGATCAAAATGCCCGACATCTGGCCTTTAGAGTTGCTGACAACGTCAACAATCTCAGTGTTGAAATGCACAGTGATGTTTGGATTGTTAAAAACCCTGAAACATTCGCCATAATCAACCTGTTAAACAATCATGCAGGGAGTTGAAACTTGAAATATATGACTCATTAGTAATTTTATTGGTTTGAAAAGGAAAAGATCAAAGAAGTATGTAACATTGTGACAAAATGAGATATATTGCACAATGACTAAAGACAACAAGAGCTGAAAGGCACAAAAATAGTCAGCAATAAGCTGAAGTTAGCTGTCCTAAGAAGCACAAGAAGTACCAGATTAGCCAATTATTCAATACTTAAGAGGATTGTATGTCCTATTAAAATATATAGTTGCAACTTGCAGGTGCATTCTGAAATCACATGCTGAGCATAAAGAGCACATCCACTAATTTGTGTTCAAGGATAATAGGATAACACTCTCAAATGACTACTACAGGATTGGTCCATCTTCCAGAACTACAGGATAATTGCCTAGCACCATTGGCTGTTTTACATAACTTAAATACTCTTAGTTATCATTAAGAACTTCTGAATTAGGAAAGCAAATCAATGGAGGAAGAGTATTATTTGAGTCAAAGTCCAAACAAGGGCCCTCCTCTTCCCTGATGCACAAAAAGGAGAAAAAGGTTGGTTACAATGTCGATTTTAAGAAGAGCTCTATTACAGTGCGCTGTAACCTTGATTTTTAAATTGTGAAGTACCACTATGAGCAAAATACATATGAGTATTGTTCTGTGAAATAACTCGAATTTCAAATCATTCACTTGCTTTAACTACTCGTGCTATGGATGTATATTAGAGAGGAATCACAAAATGAGATGATAAAAATGTGTACTACCTGTCTTGCATTGCCTTTGATGCCCTTAGTTGGTCCCTCCTGACAAGTAAATGGACATGGCTTGCATACTTTGTTAAGTATATTGCTTCATCTGTAGCTGTATCACCACCTCCAACAACAGCAAGAATCTGACCCTTGAAAAGTGGTGATGCTCCATCACAAATTGCGCATGCACTAATACCTCTACTCCAAAATTCATCTTCACGAGGTAATCTTAGCCTTTGAGCTCTGGCCCCCGTTGCTATGATAAGACTATGGCACTTGATCTATAATTTAAAAAGTCAGTAGTAATCCTTTAGAAGGACTTAATAGAGAGAATTGAGTGTAGTGTGACAAATAAGGTGAAATTAAAATTGGTGACAACTTTGACCAGCTCATGCCAAATCTTTTTCCAATTAGTTAGTAGCTGGAAATTCCATAGCAATTGTTGAAACATGCTATAGCAAGTAAGTTAGTTGCTGAAACTTTCATAGCAATTGTTGAAATATGCTACACAAGTCTGTTATTTGCTGCAAGTTTCATTATTGAAATATACTATAGCAAATAAGTTAGTTTTTTTTTTTTTGTTTTGATGACAAGGGAAACCCACAGCCGCTACCCTTTGGGTGCGCATAGGGTAAAACCCCCGCTCCTATGCAATAGCTCGCAAACCACACAAGAGAGGTAACCCGCACTAGGCAAGCCCGGTGCGACGAGCTCGACCCAAAAGGCAAACCCCTTGCTTTCGTTGGCAAAGGGTTTCGAACTTGAGACCTCTAACATGGAAGTCCCAACCCCAAACCACTAGGTCATCCCGAAGGGTGCAACTTGCTCATGTAATTAACCTAAAATGATTGCATCAATCATATCTATAGATAAACAGGGTGATGTAATCAACTTAAACTGAGTAAATTGATTGTATTAATCATATTTAATTGAATCGGCTATACCAAGTGGATTAATTGCTGGAAATTTCATAGCAATTGTTGAAATATGTTAGAGCAAGTTGAGAAATAATAGACGATCAATATAGCAATTATTGAGAATTTCCTAGCAATTGTTGTAATCTGCTGAATCACTTTACCAAATATTCATGTCAATAATTTAGTTGTTGGTTAAAGATTTCTATTTTGTTTAATGTGGTGAAGTTAAAATGGCTCCAAGGAAAAGAAGAGCAACAACTACTACTAGAAAGCATCAGCATGATATACCTATCCCGGAGGAGGAGACATCTCATACTGTCGAGTTCTTTACCCAACACCTCCTTTGTTAAGCTTATTAGGTATTCGAATTACAACTTTGAGACCACGATCGATAGGTATCTAGATTTGACGGGTGTTGTTACTGTTAAGTCAGGATTGGATAAGTCTTTTTTTTAGTTTAAAAGGATCTTGGAGGAACAAAAATTGGAAAAGTTCTTTAGATCTTCCATTTTCGAGAATCACCTACAACTACCTAAGGATATCAAAATAAGATTTCAAATGAATACGGTGTACTTTCTTCTACGCTGAATTTATAGCGATTGAATAAAGGAAGTTTGGATAAACTATTGCGGCATGCCGATTTATTTTGGCATGAGAGAGTTTGCCATTGTCACTGCTTGAATTGTCATTTGTGTATGATGAAGAAAAACTCTCAACTAAGACAAGGAGGGAACAACAAATTTTTGACATAATGGGGAAGAGTTGCAAGGAGAATGAGCATCTCAAATTCAAGAATGTTCGTAAAGGTGTGAAGAAGTCGTGTGAAGAAGTCATTGTGCTTGCTTTATTTTGTGCACAACATTCTTATCCAGAACATGAAGATTGCACTTGAATGGGTTTTTCTTTTAGCCGATAGAGATGCATTTCCTGCCTATCCATGAGCTCGTGTTAGCTACGATCTTACAATTAAATATCTATTGAGCGCGGTTAATTCAAAAGTGAAGATCACCAATCTTTATGGCTTTTCATGGTAAACTTTATTTTATTCAATGTTTTTTTAGTCTATTCAATATTGTGATACTCTCTCTGTGATTATTTTATTTAGTGTTGGGCATTGAGGGTATTCCTTCCCTCCGAAAAAAGTTCAAGTTGTTTTTGAAACAAGTGTCTTCATCGATGATCCTTTGATGGCTTTCAATAATTAATAACAAATCTGTTGAGACTCATGAGTTTGATCCCCCTGAGGACTCGATAAGTATCATTTTACATTTATCTACCCTTGGAAATACCCCTAAACAAAAATATACCCTTGGAAATACATGTGATTCTTCTTTAACATGCGATAATATGAAAGACATTATGTGTAATGTCAACAATACATTATTTTTGCTGCTTAGCACTCCAATAAAAATATACCTTTGAAAATACATGTGATCTATTTTTTTGGAGTTCATGGATTCACTCATTATCCTATGTGATCTTAAAATAAAGTTTACCATGAAAGCCCATGGAAAGCCATAAAGATTGGTGATTTTCACTTTTGGATTCACAGTGCTCAATAGATACTTGATTGTAAGATCGTAGCTAACTCGACCCCGTGGATAGGCAAACAATGTATATCTATCGATTGAGAGCAAAATCCATTCAGGTGCAATCTTCGTCTTCAAATCTTTTCCACAAAGAATGTTGTGCACAAAATAAAGCAAGCATTATGACTTCTTCACACCTTTACGAGCATCCTTGGATTTGAGATGCTTAACCAACTCATTATCCTTACAACTCTTCCCCACTACGTCAAGATTTTGTTTTCCCTCCTTATTGTCTTAGTTGAGAGTTTCTCTTCATCATACACATCTAGCAAATGACAATTCAAGCCAGTGACAATGGAAAACTCTCTCATGCCAAAACAAACCGGCAAGCCACAATAGTTTATCGCTATAAATTCAGTCGTCAAAGAAGTTGGTACACTTTATTCATTTGAAATCTTATGTTGATATCCTTAGGTAGTAGTAGGTAATTACCGAAAATGGAAAATCTAAGGAACATTAAGGGCTCATTTGGTGTGAGTATAAGGTATGATAATTCCAAGATAAAATGTAGGGTTATTTTATCCCATTTTGGTTGGAGGCATTAGGTAGTCATTGGATTAGTTATCCCACCATTTTTGCCGTAGTGATGGGATAACATATACATGGTGGAATAAGTTATCCTAGGATAAGTTATCTTGGGATAACTTGTTCCCAACCAAACAACCCTTAATAATTTTTGTTCCTCCAAATCCCTCCAAACTCGAAAAAAAGACTTATTCAATCCTAACTTCATAGTAACAACTCCCGTCAAATCTGGTTACCTATGATCGTGGTCTCAAAGTTGTAATTTGAATACCTAATAGGCTTGACAAAGGAGGTATCAGGTAAAGGACTGTTTGGAGAGGACTCGGCAGTATGAGATGTCTCCTCCTCTAGGATAGGTATATTATGCCAGTGCTTTGTTCTTTGTTCATCCTCAACTCCTCTATCCTCACATTCTACATTCTCCTTACTTTTGGATTTATCATCTAAGGCATCTACATTTGTGGTAGAAACATATGTTCCACCTCTGTCTTCTTCTATAGACTTCTCCAACCTTGTGTTTTCTTCTTCTATTTGTCTCTGTGTACTGATTCTCCTTCTAGTAGCAGTTGTTGCTTTTCTTTTCCTTAGAGCCATTTTATCTTCACCAAGTGAAACAAAACAGAAACCATTAACTTATTTAACCAACAACTAAATAATTGACCTGAATATTTGGTAAAGTGATTCAGTAGATTACAACAGTTATTGCATTGATCGTCTATTACTTTTCAACAACTTGCTATAACATATTTTAGCAATTGATATGAAATTTCTAGCAATTTACCCAATTTAAGTTGATTACAACACCTTATTTATCAATAACTATGATTGATGCAATTAATGATCAATTTACTCAATTTAGGTTAACTACATGAGCAATTGTTATGAATCTTAACGTACTTGTGTAGCATATTCCAGCACATAGGTCAAAACCAGTGCATCACAAGGAGCTGTTCCACGAAGATCTAAAAGATTAAGCTACAAGTAAGACAAGCAAGTGCTTTAATGGGGAAAGAAAGATAAGACTTAAGCAGCACCTGCAACCAAACGGAAGCATCACCTTACGTTCACTACTTCGTACAGTAAAAGGAGTGTTCTTGACATCAATAAATTCCACATCTTCCTGAAACAATTCGCCTCCCCATCGCTCAGCTTGTCGTCGCATCCTAGCAAACATAAGGTTAGGATTGAGACTTTTCGCTTATAACCGAGGAAACTTGGAAAAAGAACAGCCCAAGGTATTCTTGTACCTATCCATTAAGTCAGGGCCAGTTATCCCATCAGGAAACCCAGGGAAGTTTTCTACTTCAGTTGTTGTCATTAATTGTCCTCCTGGAACACCACCCACTTGAAACCCCTCAAACACCACGGGCTTCAAGTTGGCCCGAGCAGCATAAATTGCTGCTGTATACCCAGCAGGACCTGATCCTACTATTACCAAGTTCTCAATACCTTGAGCTGCAAAAACCCAAAAAAAGAACAGAAAATAATTAAAATCATAACTAACATCAGAAACTAATGAACTATGCAGCAACCCAGCTATTGAGGTTATCGCCTAATTTTGTGTTATTCATTTTGATTTAGCTTTTATTTATTTGCTGCAATTATGCCTAGATTGTGAATAATAGGATATGTAAGTTGTGACCTATGTGATCGGTATAAATTCTCAACCAGCTTCAGGGTATAATCAAGAAAATAATCCTACTCAATTAAAAAAAACAGCAAAAATTATGTACTCTGCTGCAACAGCAATTAGAATTGACTCTGTGCTATGGAAACTCAAGAATATCTTTGTCCAAAACAAAGAGAAAGCTAAAGATGGAAATGGAATAACGTCATTAAAAAGCCATGCCTTCACATTAACAGGAAAGTTGACGAGGATCTACTCTAACATTGCTTTCTTCATGCTCCAGTTTTTTAAAATTGTAACAGTTTTGGTGCAAGGTCGGGGAGACAAAATGTAATATTCCATCAACAACTACCAATGGAGTATATTTACAAATCCAAGCGCTCATCAAACGCGTCAAAATGATCCTCCTTGACGTAGTGCCAATAGAGGCAATTCATCAAAGCATAAGAAGATCAATATGGCCTGTCAAGGACCAAACTGACTAATTTATTCAAGCACAAGTCATCCTTTCTTACTCTATACCTGCTCTATATCAAAATTATCAGTGTTACCGAGCTGAAGTGTAGACAAATATAAAGCTTTCTTATCTAGAATTCGAAGGTCAATATGACTAAACATGATCCTCTCTGTTTAAAACTACATCACTCTCACATTCTGAAGTTTAAACTCTCAAAATAACGTTTTTTGTCCAAACACAGAATACTTTACTTGGTAAGATACAACAGTGCATCTGAACCCTCTTGTACACTTACCGTCACCACTTTCACCCTCCTTAAAGTTTCAAGTTAAGAACTTGTTTGGCATTACTGCTAAACATTGCTTATTTTTAGAAGAACTTTTTTTAAAATAGTTTTTCAGAAAAGTGCTTTTGCAAAAGAGCAATTTGTGTTTGATTAATTCATTTGAAAAGTGTTTTTGATTAGCAGATTGTGTTTGAGTAATTTTTTTTAAAAAAAAATGTTTTTTAGAGTCAAATTACAAAAAAAGACAAGTTGTAATGCACTTTTAATATTAAGATTATTTAATAGAGAGGAATTATTTTAAATATCTATTATAAAATTTCTGACTAAATTTTTATTTTTATTAATTAAAATATACATATTCATATTTTCAATCAATATTATACATTAAAAAATAGTTAAATATTGATGCCATACTAATATGATGATTTAAATATAATTTAAAATATCAAGCAAAATAATTCAAAAATATTTAACAAATTAAATCACTACATACGGAAAATTCACCACAAAAATAAATAAAGTCCTAACTTTTTTTCTTTTTTCTAATCCTGCCAAAGTATTGTTGTTACCTTTTTTCTAGTCCTACAAAATAATATGTAAAATAATATATAAAATATAAAATAATAATATATAGACATCAAATAAAATAAAATTATTATACAAAAATAAAAAATAAAATTTTAAATGAAAGTTAACCAAACTTATGAGATATGCTAATTAATTAATAAAACATATATTGGTAAATATGTATATATGACGCGGATACTTTGGTCTTGAAAGAAATAAAAATTTTATTTCTACTTTTTTTTTAAAAAAAAAACAGAATTATTAGCTTCTTCCCAACATCAGAAGAACTATTTTTGTTTCCCTTTAAAAGTCATTTTACTGATTTGCCAAACACCTTAATTTTTCAAAAGAAAATATAGTTTTTCTCAAAATAAGTAGTTTTGACCTCTCAACAACAATGACAAACACACGTAAGGAAAGAAAGAAAAAAAAAAAACTAAGGAGTGGACCAAGCATTTTGCCAAGCTTAATATTGAACAAGATGCAATTTCAACATTCCTTTTACAAGCAAGGCAATGTGCATATATTGAGCTACTTCTGGATACTAGTGCATTAAACATCATTACAAAGAAAAAGTCAACTTCTATACAAAAACAAAAAAAGAACTTAATATATATGCTTTTATTCTTATGAAAAAATACTTAAATTCAGTAATTAGTAGTACTATATTGTTGTTTAAGCTGATAAATTCAAAATTATATGTTAATCTGGAGGACTCTGTTTATAAATCCACATTTGTGTATATCCATTCCTCTACAGTATGTTCATATAAACACTAAATACAGAATTAGTAAACAGTTATAGACCTGAAGAATGAGCTTGCACTTGCTCGCCGGCGGACTCTGCGGCGAAGGATCGAATTGAAGAAGACAAGAAACTGAAACCAGTAAGGAATGAGTCAACTCGACCGGCTCGACTCGGACCGGAGTTAATCAAGAGCGAACCGGTCGGAATACGAAGAGCGGTTGACAGAGTTGAAGGTGCAGGCATAAGGCCGAAGACAGATCGGCGAGTTGCATTGCAGGAGATCTCGGTTCCGGTACCAATTCCGGCTACGACGGCGCCGTTAATATTGGGAACAGTAGTAGCCATTTGGTTTCCGTCCCGCAACGGAAAAGAACAGACGGGGGAGTTAACTTATCTAAATCTAAGTTTAAGACTTAATTACTTGAATACACGTTATTGCGCAATATTACTAATCTAATTAGATTTTAGTGTGTTGTATCTCGAGATACATTTTATCAAAATTAGATATAATTTGGGGAAAATTACACGGTTAAGCAAACTTATACTACTTAATTACTCATCATAGCTATAGTTTGCTATAATTACCACTCACGACTAACATTATACATTAATTACGTGGGCTGACTTCGAGTTTGTATAATTAGTCATGTTTGTATATGTATAATTCGCTAGAATATACAAATACATATGTATAATATACAATTATCTAACCTATATACATATACAATTCACCTCTCTCCCACTCTCTGCCCTCTCT
>JAJONY010042083.1:0-20826 GCA_029582405.1 Solanum gandarillasii | reverse complement strand
CCCCCCCCCCCCCCCCCCCCCCCATTTACTAACATACATCATCCAAAAAGATAAAAATAGAAATTAATATAACTATATAAGCACAATTTCTAATTAATTACCATTGATGGCTTTTTGTTGTTCATTGTCAAGCATTGTTTTCTCAACAAAGTCGTACAAATCCTCTTCTTTTTTTTTTGTGTTAGTGTCTTCATCAAATCTGTTGTTCAACATTAGATTTTCTCCCTTTTCTCCTTCATTTTCTACATCCAACTTTTGGTTTTGCACCATCTTCATGGGGGATTTCCTTCCCTTTTCAATTTTCATTCCAAAGATCTGCGGAATCAAACAAAAGACAAGATCAATCAAGGTATACAATTAAATAAGAATTCATTCTTACTTAAAAGTAAAACATTTTCTCTATAGTACTAAGGGATTTAAAGTTGACAAGCAAAGTCTTAAAATAGGAACAAACAATTCAATTAATTAGGAGCAGAACTACTATTTGAACCTTTCTCCTTATAATAAGAATAAAAAAGTTAGAACATATTATGTATGAAACACCTTTACCAATTCAAGAAAACATGGAAAAAGAATAAATGGACTTTGTTTTTATTTTTAGAAAAATTGCAATAGGATAACAGTTTTATTTCCCAGTAGAAGTACAAATTAGTGAAAAAAATAATCTTTTTTCAACCATAGTTGTTTTGCCTATGCCAAACTTAGATTGAGCATTTAGTCATACAAATATGAAAATATCCCATAAAACATTAAACCTAGCTTTCAGGTCATTAATTCAACATCTAGTGAATGTAAAAAAATTAATTCCACCATAAAGGCAAGGAATGTGTGTTTGTGAGGAGTATTGGGCTTAAAACATCTCTGACATATAGGCTCAACCTAGGTATATTACATCCATGTGATATATTAATGAACGAAAAACATGTGTTTACTATCCAAAAAGTTACAATATTCATCCCTCCGTTAGTTTACTAACAGTTATAGTCAAAACAAACTTTTTTCAAAGATCTTTCTGTTATGGTATTTTTATTTTTTTTTATAACCGATAAATCCGTTTGTGACCCACCCTTTGAACCAATCACAGCCTTCTAAACTTGGTGGATTGTTATGGTATTTTCAGTCATGCATCTTCTACAAAAACTCTTGAGTTATCAAACATCCTACCCAGTTGTACTAAAACCCAAATAAAAATTAATGAATCCTTTTCTTCATTGTTTCTCTTGTTGTTTGTGGAACTAGCTAGCTTGTTTTGTTCAATTTTGTGAAGAATTTGTAAAACAACTGAAAAATAGAATGGGTTTGGTGAAGTCGGTATTGAATTTAATCTTACCACCAGCACAACCAAATTCTTTTCATGAAAACATGAGAATTGTTTTAGCACAAACTTTCCTTGATGAAGACATAATGATGAAGTTGTTAGTATCACTAGAAACTCTTTTAGAATTGCATAGATAATTCAAAATTTTAAGCAAAGGTTACACTACCTTTTCACAATTATGATTTTTGTATACTCATCAATTGAAAACTTGTTCGTTGAATTTTAATCTCTGTTGAACATATATTTTTATAAATTGATTTAGCAAATATGTCATAAATATGAATCCTCCAGCCTCTAGGAATTGAAGAAGCACAAGTTCACCAAAATGACGGGATCGTTTCAAACAAATATCACTATTAAAAATTCAAATCTTAGAATTCTCCGTGTTTTGAGATAAGGGATGAGAAGGTTGTTTGATATATAATTCATCAAGATAAGAATTGTTGGTGTATTTTTTAAAATGGGGCAGCAAAAGGAATTGGGTGAAATACTCTCAATAATTTTGTTAAGCATAGAAGGGATTTAAATAGCCAATTTGAGCACATAATATGCATAAAATTTGCAATTCAAAATTTTAAAAAAAAAACTAGAATTCTCAACAACTAAAACAACCTTATAGAAATTTAAATTTCAAATTTATTCTAAACCTAGAAATTTATTTTATTAATATTATTACAGTAACTAAAGTAAAATTCAACACTTCTCCTTTGCTTTAGTTACTGCAATTGAAAAAATGCTCCTCTTTAATTTCTTCTCCGATAGTTGATGTTGAATTTTGTTCATTATTATTTAACTTTAAAAATTTCTTCTTTTTCTTCTTTTGGCCTTGTGCTTAAAAAACACCTTCAATAACCTTGTTGTGTCTAAAATCTCTTTTGAAAGTATATTACTCTAACCTTTTGTAGGATTTGCAAAATGTAGTTGTAAGGATTTCATTTTCCATCCCAACATCACATAACATATAAGTTTCAAATTATGGTTTTATTCTCACCGGACAAATTAGATAGTTATGTTTGTTCAAAAAGAGACTTTTGTTTACCATTTTTAGGGTAAAATAGTGGTTGAAAATAGCTTGTGCGTCGAAAAAAACATGGGCTGAAAATTGGGTTGAAATGGGCTGAAAATTAGCTCTTTGGGGTTACAAGTAGCCCTGACGGGTTAAAATGGATAGCCCTTACTAGTTAAAAATGACATGATAGTTCTTTGGAAGAACTCACAGATCCCATAAGATCAATAAAGTTTTTGATACCATTTTTGGTGTTTTTAAAAACTGGGGAGCAAAAAGAATTGATTGAAATACTCTCAATAATTTTATTAAGCATTAGAGGGGTTTAAATAGTCAATTTGACCACACAGTATGCAGAAAATCTGCAATTCAAAATTCTAAAAAGCTAGAATTTCTCAACAACTAAAACAACCTATTAAAAATTTAAATTTCAAATTTATTTTAAACCTAGACAATTTATTATATTAAAAATTAGTGTAGTAACTAAAGTTAAATTCAACAAGAATACTTGGATAAATTAACTTGAATTGGTCAGATAAATGTAGACGTAAGAGTTAATACAATAATAAGTGTTGAAAGATGAAAGCAATTTCGAAGCATTTAATAGAAATTACTCAAAAGAAATGAAATCTAAGCATTCTCAAATTGTCCATAGGACAATATATAATAAGGAGAAACCAAAGTGTCCTATCATGTTATCCGTTCATCATTAGATGATTTATAGTGTAATTTTTATATCTTTATTTGTATTTATTAGAATATATATTTTCTTGTTAAGTTAAAATTAATCAACTAATGGAACATAATTTTTTTTTATGAATGGTAAAATGATCCTTCAAATTTTCAAGAATATTTTCTTATTTCAACTTTAAATTTGTGGCTACCAAGTTTTTGTATAGTATGATGATGATGACAATTAAGATAAGATTGTTTCTTTCATATATCAAGAGAGGTTTTCCCTACTATCAAATGAGAGATAAAAGAAACAAACTAAAACTGATTTCAAATTCATGATTGGAGAAATAAACAATCATTTTTCTAAAGCAAATAACACTTGTTAGGTCAAGTGTAGAAGAAAAAGTGAATAAAAAGGCAAAATATCAAAAAAGAAAATTAAATTTTAAAAGTATCTAACCCACCATGATATAATCATCGTCTTTCATTGTAAGAGAAAAATGAGACTAGATTCAACGTATCTCTCTTCTCAACCTGAATTAAATGAAGGAACAATTAGTTTAGGAAAAAAATTGCTAATAGAATGCTACAAAAATCCAAAAAGATTCAGAAAAAATCAAGAAAAATCTATGCTTTATCTAAACATGAATGGATTTTAGAGAAAAAAATCATCACTAAACAACACAAACAAAGAAAAGAAACAAGAAAAAATATACAGAATGTGAAAGTATGAAAACTCACTTTCTTTGTAATTTTGCTGAAGAATTTGGTGTTTGTTGGGCTATACATATATATATATATATATATATATATATATATATATACACACACACTTTGGATTTGGTGTTTTTTGTAATCTACTTTAGATTTTGAGTTCTACTTCTAGAGAATCGTGATTATTGAGAATAGAGTACACATTTTAGTTTCAAACTTTATGTTTTTTGCTTTTTTTTTTTTAGTTTCATTCCTTATTTATTAATAAAAGCTAATTTGAATCCTTACTATGTATGAATAATAATACATATTATATAGTTACTTGATATATGTCCTTTTGATCACTTTACTTATGAATATATAAAATTCTTAAATTTCTTTATATTTAGGGTGTATACTTCTAATATTAATTCAAATATAATACATATCGTACATAAAGAAACCAAATCAGACATGTTAATTGATTCAGAATTGAATATATCATGTGACATAGATCAAAGATGATTAAAAATCTTATGGAAAATACATTTTCTACGGGTACTTGTATGAAATTCACCAAAGCTTGAGATGTGTCAAACACTATCCTAAAGAATATTTCACCCAGTATAGGTGTATCCCCCTGGATTCAATAAGATCTTCTAGAAGAAATTATGAGCTAGAAACTAACAAAGATACACAAAAGAATTTAGTAGAGATTTTATATATACAAAGAATTGATTTATAAAACATTAAATGAAATGTCTATAAGTCTAGAAGAAAATTAAAGAATTGTTACATGCACTGTCAATGGAACACAAGGAGAAAGAGAACTTTAAATAAATGTTCCCATCATTAATTTTTTTTAATTTTCTACATAAAATTTCTGAAAATGATCAGAAGCATCAAGGTCTCTTATAAAAAATAAAATAATAATAATAATAAAAAGGTTGTTTATAAAGTAAATATAGGACATATGTTTTCTCATAATTTTCCACCAAAGGTCAGTTAAACAATCAACCCATACTAGACTTTCTACCACACAATTAATTCATTTTGCCTTTTTATGTGTAGAATAATTACTTATTTTTTCAATTTACATATGCTAACAATTGAATTTATATTATTAATTAAATCGAGATGAGATGAAAATAAATACATGAAGATATGGCTCAAGGAGTTAGAAAAGTTGTCTATGGTTCAGTCAAACTTAATTAATTTAGTCAAAATCTTATTTATATAAAGAAATTCATCAATTAAAGAAATATTATTAAATTTTTAAAGAATCAATTTCTTTTTTGGAATAGTGATACTTTAATCTTTGACTTTAATTTAATATTAATAGTTTATTTAATATTGGTCAAGGTGAAATTTTTTATCCACGTGGAATGTCATGTGGCAATATTTTTTTAAAATTAAAAAAGAGATTATAGTATTACACACACCACTATGGTGTGCTTCTCTAACTAATATGTTATAGTTCAGGTATGAAATTGCACTCAAATAATTTAGGTATGAAACTCAAAAAAGGGATAATTTTTCATATGGAGGAAAACACTTTGCAAAATCTATTTTTCAACTTTTTCATATTCGCTAGGTAAGAATGGCACCAACATGGATTATAGTGTAATGGTGAGACTGCTCTATCCTTAACTAGAGGTCTCGAGTTCGAGCACTAGGTATGGAGAAATTCTAGTTGGGAGCGTCACCTCGAATTGGCCTTGTAGTCGAATATAGGCTCTAAACATCGAGTGGGAAGCCTAAAAAAAGGATTGGCAAGACTGATTTGGAAAGAAGGTTCTAATGTATGCAGGTAAAAAAAGATGCATTCCACATTGATTATGTCCTCTTCACCCTCCGACACACCTCATCCTCATCTCATCCTTGTATCCCCCATCAACACCCCTACTCGGACCCAACCTCACTTCCATTAGTATTAATCTATATTATATACAAGTACATTAAGATAATTTTTTTTTACATACCTATCAAATAAAAGAAAATAAGTAAGTAACCCACTTATTTTTGTTGGTTTGGAACACACCCAAAGAGGTAGAATGTAGTTCCAGAAGCTCCAAAATGCTATTCCATTAACAAGAGATACATAAGGTTAGAGGATTAATAACAATATATATTTTCGTTAAGCCATATAATTGATCACATAATTTAGAAAAATACTAAATTATGGTAGATAATTATTAAAAAGACATGGCTTTATGCAATAGCATCGTTTGTATCTTCAAGAATAAATGCACATTTTATCATCATGACGTGTCCCCCTGAATGCTCCGCTCAATTTATATCACGACCCAAGGTAGCCCCTAGGCGTAACATGGCGTACAAGACCAAGAGACGCCCCATACAAGCCACTTAGCTTTCATTGTAATAAAAATAAGATTTAAAAGATAATTTCAACATATAAGATCTTATGAAAATGACGCGGGAGTCTAAACATCGTCTCAAAACTATCTAGTACATAAGAAGTGAGCGGGATGTAGCCCGTACATCAAGTCCAAAAACTAAAATGAAATGACATATCGAAATAAAGGCTCGATTTGGCCGGCCTCCAGTTGTGAGCAGATCACCAATGGGTTATTATGACTACGGGGAGCCAATCATTCATCCAAAGAGTGTCCTCTCTGTAGGTCAGACACACCAGCTCCACAACCAGCTAAACCCATACCTGCATCAACACCTCAAGCTAGAGGAGGTCAGGATCATGATCGCCAGGGTGGTCATCAGGGTATACATGGAGGTCTTCGGGGAGGCAGGACATGTGGTAGAGGCGCCAAGGGTCAATTTTATGCTGCTCCAGCTAGAGTAGAGGCCAAGGCTTCGAACGATGTGATTACATGTACACTACTTTTATGTCATCAGCCCACCTAAACTTTATTTTATCAAGGCTCCCCTTATGCTTATGTGTATGTTTATTGCGCTCCTTGACTAAGTATGAGCCATGATCACTTAGAAGTGCCGATACGCGTTTCGACCCAATTAGGTTATTCTTTAGTAGTGGATCAGATCTTTAGATCTTGTTTGGCGACTATTCATCGGTGAGATACTCAGGATGGTCTTATTTTACTTGATATGTTTGATTTCGACATGATTCTAGGCATGGACTAGTTATCCCCTCATCGAGCGGTTTTGGATTGCTATGCAAAGACCGTTACCTTAGCCATGCCTGGTATTCTGCCAGTGGTGTGGCTGTGCTCTTGTAGTCGCACGTTGGTTGGGGTGATTTCTTACATTAAGGCTCGGAGGTTAGTTGCTAGCGGATGTTTAACTTACTTGGCTTATGTTAGAGATGCTAGTAAGGAGGACCCTACGGTTTATTTAGTATCCGTAGTTCAAGAGTTTACTATAGACCTGCCTAGGCTACCCCCTGATCATGATATTGATTTCTCCATTAACTTGGAGCCAGGTAATCGTCCTATTTCTATCTCACCATACCGTATAGACCCCACAAATCTCACGGATCTCAGTGTTTAGCTTCAGCATTTCTTGGGTAAGGGATTCATTTGGCCTAGTGTATGGCCTTGGGGTGCCCCAGTCCTGTTTGTGAAGAAAAAAAATGGTACTATAAGAATGTGTATTTATTACAGGAACTTGAACAAGGTGATGGTGAAGAACCGTTACCCCATGCCTTATATTAATGACCTATTTGACCAAATTCAGGGTGCCAAGGTGTTTTCTAAGATCGATATGAGATCGGGTTACCACCAGTTTAGGATTAGGGCAGTGGACATCCCTAAGATCAAATTTAGGACTCATTACAACCATTATGAGTTCCTAGTGATGCCTTTTTGGTTGACTAAAGCCTCTACTACCTTCATGGACTTGATGACTCATGTACATAGGTTGTACCTTGACCTTTTTTTTTATAGTCTTCATCGACGATATATTGGTATACTCACGGAGCTTGAGTGAGCAGGAGAAGCATTTGAGGATAGTCCTCCAGACATTGAGAGATCATCGACTTTATGCCAAGTTCTCGAAGTGCGAGTTTTGGCTTGAGTCTGTAGAATTCTTGGGGCACATGGTGTCCAAGGATGGCATTATGGTGGATCGGTGAAGATTGAGGTTATTAGTGACTGGGCCAGGCCCACCCCTATGACTGAGATTCGTAGCTTCGTTGGATTGGCAGGGCACTACAGGCATTTTGTTGAGGGATTTTCTACTATAGAGGCATCTTTAACTCAGTTGACTCTCCATGATGTTCCCTTTGAGTGGTCAGAGGAGTGTGAGAGGAGCTTTCTAAGGCACAAGGAGTTGGTTACCACCGCTCCTATATTGACTCTTCCAGTTGAGGGCGAGGCCTTCACGGTTTATTGTGAATCATTCGACGTTGGTTTGGGTTGTATTTTGATGCAGCAGGGTCGGGTAATTGCTAATGCGTCGAGGCAACTTAAGCTGCATGAGTGAAACTACCCCACTCATGACTTAATGTTGGCGGCAGTAGTTTTTGTGCTTATAATTTGGAGGCACTACCTTTATAGAGTACGTTGTGAGATCTACACTGACCACCAGAGCCTTTAGTACATTATGAGCCAGATGGATCTTAAGTCGAGGCAGCGTCATTGGATTGAGCTCTTAAAGGACTATGACCTCTCTATTCTCTACCATCTAGGCAAGGCGAATGTAGTAGCGGACACCTTGAGCCGGAAGGCAGTGAGTATTGGTAGTCTAGCCTTTCTTTCTATTTCAGAGTGGCATTTGGCTTTGGACATCCAGTCTTTAGACAACCAGATTATCCGACTTGATCTTTCAAATACCAGATGGGTGATATCTCATATGTGGGTTCGGTCATCTTGTTAGATAGGATTTGTGGGTGACAGTTCGAGGATGACTCTTTGGTGGCAGTCAGATATAATGTATTGGCAAGCGATATACTAGGATGGCTACTTTAGATTCAGATGTGTGTTGAGGTATGTCGGCCGATTGTGTTTTTCAAGAGTTGGGGGTTTGATTCAGTTAATCCTTAGTGAGGCCCATGATTCCAAATGTTTCATCCATCTGGGTGTCGCTAAGATGTATCGCGACTTAAGGCAACATTACTGGTGGAGCGGTATGAGGAGACATATCTCAGACTATGTGTCATGTTGCATTTGTTGCCAGTAGGCGAAGACTGAGCATTTGAGGCCTTGTGTTGAGCTTAAGAGATTACTCATTCTGGAGTGGAAGTTGAAGCGTATCACCATGGACTTTGTTGTGGGTTTGCCTAGGACTTCTAGGGGTGTTGACAACATTTGGGTTATTGTGGATCCATTGACTATGTCAGTACACTTCCTCCTCATTCATTCTTCCTGCAGTCCGAGAGATTGGCTCATACTACATTCAGGAGGTGGTTCGTCTTCATGGTGTGCCTGTTTCTACCATTTCAGACCGGGGTTCACTGTTTACCTCCAGCTTTTGGAGGGTCTTTCAGGAAGAGTCAGGCACCTGTGTCGACCTTAGCACAACATTCCATCTGCAGACTGATGGCCAGTCGGAGCACACAATTCAGCACCTTGACGATATGTTGTAGGCCTGTGTGATGGATTTTGGAGGTCTGTGGGACCTACTTTTTCCCTTGGCGGAGTTTGCATACAAGTACAACTACCGCTTTAGTATTCAAATGGGCCCATTTAAGGCCTTATATGGTTGGAGTTGTCGGTCTCCGGTCGGTTGGTTTTAGTTTACGGAGCCTAGGCCACGCGAATAGACTTGCTTCAGGAAGCCTTAGATCATTTGAAGGTGATTCAGGATAGGCCCAGTACAGCTTAGAGCAATCACCAGAGTTACGCAGATCGTAGGTGTCGGCTCTTGAGATTTGCTATTGATGATAGAATATTTCATCGAGTATCGCCCATGAAGGGCGTGATGAGATTTGGGAGGCGGGGCAAGCTTAGACCCAGCTATATCGAGCATTTATTGATTTTGAGGACAATTGGTCAAGTTGCCTATGAGTTAGCTTTGCCTCAATCATTCTCAGCTATCCATCCGGTTTTCCATTTTTTGATGTTGCGCCGGTATGTTTCTGACGAGTCCCATGTTCTACTGTATGATGCAGTTGAGTTAGATTATCATCTAACCTATATTGAGGAGCAAATTTCCATCTTAAACAGAGTTGTGAGGCAGTTGCAATCCAGAGTAATTCCTGTCGCTAAAGTTCGTTGGAGGCACCGTCCAATCGAAGAGGACACTTAGTAGAATGAGTGGGAGGTGCGAAGCAGTTCCCCGAATTATTTGAGGCTTCAAGTACTTCTTGATCTTTTCTTTCGCGGATGAAAGTTCTTTTAGTAGTGGATACTGTAATGACCCTCCAGGTTATTTTTGAGTTAGTGCATTCATTTCGATGTTTAGAGCATTCCTATAGCAACCCCAAATCATTCATGACTTGCTAAAGCTGAATGTTGGGTCGCTTGGTCGTTCATTTGGGTTTTAGGTCCATTTCCCTATTTTTGAGCTTTTGAACCTTTAAAAGGTTACTTGAGTCAAGCTATCAAGTTGACGACCTCAGGACGAAATTCTAACAGTTACATCAGCTACAAAATGGCCAAATTTATGCTGACAAAATCAGCACTTGTTCTCAAACTTTAAAAGGTTTTATCTCTCTTATTTCTTGGCCATATAAGGTGTTCGAAGTGCACGAGCTTCTTCTTATTGGTGGCTTCGCTGTAGAGTGTTTGGAAGTTGTCGGGTGCGTGTCGTTCGATGTTAAAATAGCGATAAACGAAACTACTTAGCCCTTTTTCGAGTTCTTGTTGGTGGCTTTCTTGAATTGGTGAAATCTTGCTCATTTTACCTCTGGTTTGGGTGATTTGAGGTCCCACATGTCGGGAATTATCAAGGCTACGTCATGGAATATTAAAAGAGTGTTAGGTACCCTTCGATTTTTGTAAATTCCGAGTTTAGCCCGCTGGATGCTTTTCTTCTTAAGTTGATTAAGTGTTGTTTTTCTTGCATATTGGGTTTTTCTGCGTTTTGAGCCCCGAATTGTGTTCCATGTTAAAACACAAGTTCAGAGTATTGCTTTGGGTCTCTTGGCAGAGTCAAATACAGACAGTTCTGTGTAGGTCCCATAATTCTTGTTTCGACTCCAAAATTGATCCATCTCCATTTTTTGTGATTTTGGTGTACAAACAACCGTACTAATGTTGTACTAACATCATTCAAAGGCCTTTCGGGAAAGAAAAGCTCCGGTGAAGTGGTTTGTAGCGCGCGGTTGGCCTAAAGGTAGGCTACGACTTCCCTCTCCTTAGATTGAGCATAATTTAGAATTTGTATGTTTATTTGTGTGAATTTAGGGGTAATTGGTGGTTGAGTATGCTAAATTCTTAGAAACCATGACTTAGGCTTTAATTTCGGGTACTCCGGGTTACTGAAGCATGTCCAATGTAATTATTGATCATTCATACCTTGTGGTGCACCGTTTTTATGGCTTGTTTGTATATTTGAAATCATATTTGGCCTTAGTCTAGGCTTGGACTAGTGATTGCCACAGACTTACACATTTTCGAGCCGTTAGGCCTTGACACCTCTCCGACATCGCTTCAGATGGCTTAACTCCCTGTAGACTATATAGTAGATTTGATTCTGATAGTCTGGGCCTTAGCTAGACAACAACACCGCTCTTGGAATCTCATATCCATAATTCCTTGTACCATCGGTTTCGATGTATTCAAATTCTTGGTTTGGAAGCTACTCGACGATTCTGGTTGGATACAACTCGGGCTGGACTGACTGATTGATGACACTCAGTTTGGGGATACCCCCCGTGATGCTCGGTTGATAGTTGGTCCTATTTCTAACCAACTCGCTTGTACTCGTGGTTCAAGTTCTTGCCTTTGTATATATCGTTGTGGTTCAAGTCCATCGCCACTTTTAGCCTTGGTTCAAGTCCATAGCTACCTTAATCTCGGTTCAAGTCCTTGGTCATATTTTATGTGGTTCAAGTCCACGATTATCCTTAACCTCGGTTGAAGTCCTTGGTTATATTTTATCTCGTTAAAGTCCACAATTATCCTTAACCTCAGTTCAAGTCCTTGCTCATATTTTATTTTGTTCAAGTCCACGATTATCCTTAACCTTGGTTTATGTCCTTGGTCATATATTATGTGGTTCACGTCCAATATTATCCTTAGCCTTTGTTCAAGTCCTCGGTTAGTCCAAATCTCTGTTAAAGTCCATGATCCTTCATCTTCATTTGGTTCAAGTCCTTATTTCCCTACTAGCTTTGGGTAAACTTCAAGCACATGGATTAGTTCGGTTCAAGTCCGAAAAGTTGTGGTAATCTTGGAAACTTCATCAGATCCTCTTACTTCATTTCAACTCTCCCTTCTTTGCACCTGTCGGGCTTATGGGAGTCCGTTCGGATTTTAATTTTATATTGTGCACGAGCATACTCGTCGGTTTATGGGAGCCCAATCAGATTTAGTTAGCTACTTTCCTTCTCTTTGTATGTGAGTACTCTCCTTTACATACCTATTAGGTGTTCCCTCTTGCTTATTTCTATTAGTATGTTAGATTCTCACATTTCATATTACTTTTTCATTTCTTGCTCAGTCGCCCTAAGATGCATACTGGGTACCTGTTGGTTTGGTTCTCATGCTACACTCTACATCTATTTTGTGATGCAGGTCCTAGTACTTGTTTCCAACAGTGATTAGTTCCAGCCTTCTTTTGCAGTTGTGATTCGGAGACGAGGGTGAGCACTTGCCATTTTGGGTTTGTCCTGTCTCATTCTTTTGTTTTCGCTAGTCTTGTTGCATTTGAGACATGTTTTGTTGTGGTCCACTTTTGGGACTTGTATTCTTTATTAGACAGCTCTATACTAGTGACTTCTAGGTTCTGGGAGATATTTCTGTATATATTTATTTTGGTTTGCTTCCGTCTTGTTGTCCTTGTTTAGATTATTGTTTTCGCTAGTTTCTGCCCTTACACTCATTACTTGACGTTTGGGGTTACAAGTTGGCTTACCTACTGGTGGGGCATAGTAGGTGCCATCATAACTCGAGAAATCGGGTCGTGACACAAATTTCATTAGTATGACACTATCAATTACTTTCAAAATATTATATTTTTATTTTAAAATATATATAACTAATGTGTTTATCAAGATTAAAGGTTCCATAATCATATGATATACCAATAATTAATATGTAGTAATTATTTGTTTTAAAATTAAAATGTAATCTTCCAAAATCCAAATTTCATATGTAATATAGTTGTGATAATATTTGGAATTGAAGTTGTGCACAAACAAAACATTAAGGATCCTTGAAAAGGGTAAGAGTGAAGTAAGGAATGATGGGAAAAAAGTTCTAAAAAGAACTTTGTTGCGAGAGAATAATCATCATTGTGTATCATACAATTGTAATTAATTGCTAGTTTTAATTCTAACATTTGACTTTCTATTGTTTTTACTACTGTTAATATTAACATTTTTATGACAACAACAAAAAAATTATATAAATTTTTAGGCTTGATCTTTTGGAGAAGAAAATATTTCTTTGGAGAATGCTGTAAAAATGTATTTTGTAAAATTTCGTTCTTAAGGTAATTTCGTCCCTGAATATCCATATATTGAGGTTTTTGATGAGTTTCTTGAAATTTCGTTCTTAAATCTTTAATATTGGGATTGATGAGTACTTGAGGTGAATGTTATGAGTTTGAGGGTTGTTTTTTATTAAATTTTCATTTACTTATGTTGGGTATATGAATCGAAGAGTGTTTGGAGGAAATCAATCAATCCTAAGTTAGCTAGGGCCAAAAATTGAAAAGAAAAATTAGTTAAAACATTCTAGAAATGGGCGGGGCGCAACGGCCCCGATGCGCATGCTGGGCTGGCGTTGGGCGCCAACAGTGTGCTAGAAACAAGTCCCAGTAAGAGAGGCTTGGCACGGCGTGCCACCCCTACTCCACATAGCGCAGACCACCTTTCTTCTTTGTTTTTGTTCCGCACTTGTTCCTTTAATCAAGATTTTATTCCTTTCTTAATCCTAACTATTTAAATCTTCATTAATCATCGAGCATAGTTGATAACACATGCAGTTCCAAAGTTGCTTTGCTGAGCCTCCTTGCTTCTTGAGGATTTCACTTCTATTTTAAGGTTTTTTTATATGTCGTGGATCTTGTCGCGACGTCTATCATAGTTATTAGAGGCTTTATAGACACTACTCCCTGAAGTGTTTTTTTTATTTCTGTTGTTAAATGTTTGAGACTTGAGTTGCCTTCTTTGGGCCAGTTGAATGTTCTTATACATTTCATTTAATTTATTTTAACAATAATGAATAAAGTTTTACTTTTGAGTTCATATGTAGTTAAGTAAGTCTCCTGCTGAGAGTTGAGCCCGACCAAAGGTTCGCTTGGGGCCACTGATGGTTCTCGAGTAACAGCCACCTCCACGGTGTAGACTTGGGGTGTCACAGATAATTGGTATTAGAGCTCTAGGTATGCCGGTATTGTCGGTAAGAGAGAAGGTGTGTAACATTTTGTATCCGAAAAAGGATAATGAAACAAATTTCCAGAAGTTGCAGGTGCAACCCACGACCCATGGAAGGGACCACGGACCGCAGGTGTGGTCCATGGATGGTTCCCCTTTAGTAGACCAGAATGGCCAGAACCACCGCCTGAAGAACAGACCATTGGTTAGACGATGATCCGTGGTTTGATTGGCCAAAAT
This sequence comes from Solanum gandarillasii, assembly GCA_029582405.1. Taxonomy (NCBI): domain Eukaryota; kingdom Viridiplantae; phylum Streptophyta; class Magnoliopsida; order Solanales; family Solanaceae; genus Solanum; species Solanum gandarillasii. The sequence continues at coordinate 6,474 of JAJONY010042083.1, read as the reverse complement.
TCTACTTTCTATGATCAACGACGGTTCACAAGGACGGGCCATAGGTAAGACCACGGTCTATCGACTGAATCCGTTTGTGGTCATCTGCCAGTAAATTTAAAGGGCAGTTGGGTCATTTCCTAATTTATTAGTTCCCATACTACGTCATTTTACCCTTCATTAAGACCCCTAAATAAGTAATTTTCAACCCCCAAATTACCCCATTCACTTCATTCTTCCAAATTCACAAAATAAGATCAATCTCCTCTACAAAATATTTCTCTCTCTAGAAACTTGAGAAGAAGAAGGATTCAACCTAGGGTTTTAAGTCAAGGTCTCAATTCCTCCATTGAAGGCTATAATTTGGATTCAAGGTATGTTAGTTTTCATCAATGGATTACTTCCATCCATGGAGTTCCCACATTCCTCTATTTCAAAAGATAAAATTCCCCAATTGAGTTAGAGTTTTCTTCAATTGGCATGAGTTCTTTTCATTATTGATTTAAATTATTGAATTATGATCTTCTATCTTCTATGCATTAATTGATGAAATACAATGGTTTTATGATGTTTTGCCATATGAACCCATGTAATCCCCATGTTTTTAAGTTATGAATCCTATGATATGGTATTTTAGGTATGAAACAAGACTTTTATGAAATTAATATCTATTGCAATCTTTACATTAATTTATGATGAAATCCCTATCTAACAAATGTTTTCAGAGTATTGATGATTGAAAGTGGTTTTTTAACCTCAAGAGGTAAATTATGGACTTATGGTTTTTCTTATGAAATCTATGCAAATGCTTTAAGGGTGCTTTAAGAGTAAGGTACCAATGATGATTTTGTTGTTGTGTTATTGAACGAATAATCTCATAAACACATATTAGCATGATGTGCAAGGTTTTCTCAAATAAAAAGGATTCTTAGGTTGAAAGGCTTTATCACCTAATTAAATCAAAGAGTAAGAGTTATCCTAATGAACTTAGCTTGGATTGGTTGTCCAAGGACACCTTTCCATGGATATTGAGAATAATTATGAAAAGACTTTTCCATGGGATTTATGCTTAGCACCGAGAGGATATTTATAATTAGACGGAAGCTCTCCCGTTAGTAGAGGCCGAATTTATAGAAGAAACTGCATGAGATGGAAGCTCCACCATTAGTAGAGGTCAAGTTTCTAGTAGAAACCTCATTATCCCTTTACCCCATAGGATGATTATCTAGTGTATCCACTTAAGCTAGAAGTTATGGTCCTTACCTTGGTAAGTAGGACAACCCTTTTCAGTGTGGGAGATACCGGGGGATAAAGTTATAGCTCACATGGTCACTATGTCGGTTAAGTCTAATTCCCCACGTTAATAATGGACAAAGGTTACTTCAAGAAGTATCCCATATGATTTCAAAGGTTTTTAAGATGATGTTGGCTTGAATTGACCATGGTTTTATGGCTTATGTTTTCGAACTCTCTTATATCTTGTTTTAGCTTGGTCAACTGCATGTCATGAACTGAAATGTCCCTTTTAGCATGTTGTAAATGTTTTATGCATGGCTATCATACTTGGTACATTGTTTTGTACTACCGCATATTCTTGTCTACATCATTCAAAAATGTAGGGTCCGATATTCAAGGTTCTTTGTTTCATGGCTAAAGCTTAACTTGGTTGATTTCCGAGCATGGTGAGTCCTTATGTTTCGAGGACGGAGTTTTATTTATTGACTTTCCTTCATGTATTTCACTTTTGGACATGATGTATGGGCTAGGCCCAATTTCATTCTATTTTATTAGATGGCTATGATGAGACAAGTGTTTTAGACTTCCACTTTTCATTTATAAAATATTTTGGACATGGACTATTGTTTTACTCTTATTGTTATATTTCTTATGTTATGAGAGCTATTGTCTTGTATGGAGTCCTTCTGGGTCCTATGCACCATGTTACATCTAGGGGGTACCCTTGGGTCATGACAAACTTGGTAATCAGAGCACAAGGTTTAGAATTATCCTAGGATGTCTCACAAGCCACGTCTAGTATAGTCTTGTTCATGAGTGTGAAGCGCACCATATTTATGAATGAGAGGCTACAAGATGATTAGGAAACTCTGCTTCTTTCATTACTCTTGAGTCGTGCAATGGAGTTTTAACTCTATAAGGTCTCTCTTCTAATCCGTATCCTATATTCTTCAGGATATGGCTACTCGAAGAGCTTATGCTAGAAGGAATGTGAGGAAGAATTCAGAACAAGAAGCTCCTCCTAAAGCTTCTCAAGTTCCGGTCTATCCTTCAGTTGAACAAGTGTCTAATACGGAGTTTAGAGCTTTTTTTCAAGTGTTGGCTCAATACCTGATGGCCCAAGCCAATAAGGAGGTTGCGATTCCCGTGAATTCAAATGTGAGTACGGAGGCTTCAAGAGTGAGGGACTTCACAAGGATGAATTCTCCGGAGTTCCATGGTTCCAAGGTTGAGGAAGATCCTCAAGAGTTTATTGATGAAGTCTATAAGGTTATGATGATCTTATAAGTTACACCGGTGGAAAATGCAGAATTTGACTTTTATCAACTAAAAGGTGTGGCTCAAATTTGGTATAACCAATGGAAAGAAAGACTATCGGAAGATGCAGGTCCTCTGGATTGGGAGAAGTTTAAGGCCACGTTTCTTGATAGGTTTTTTCCCCTTTAGAAGAGGGAAGATAAAGTGTTTGAATTCATTAACCTTCGACAAGGAAGTTTGAGTTTGAGGGAATATGCTCTAAAGTTCAAACAATTGTCTAAGAATTCTCCAACAATCGTTGCCGATTCAAGGGCTAGGATGAGTACGTTCATTTTGGGTGTTTCCAAAATGGTGGTTAAGGAGTGTTGAACCGCAATTCACATTATTTTCTTTCATGCAAGGTCTGATGGATATGGTCGCCCTAGATTTCAACAAAGGTTTTCCGATCAAAGTTCCTCTAATGCTCCTCCTAAGTTCAATAAAGATAGGGTGTACTTCCCTAAACCTCAAGAAGGGAATGGTAGTAGATCTTCATTGGCTATGTCTACTTGTTCTATGGGTGGTAAGAATCATGAGGGCAAGTGTCTAGAACGCACATATGTTGCTTTACTTTTAGTAAGAGTGGTCACAAAATAAGGGATTGCCCAATTCTTGCGAAAAAAAGAATACAGGGCAAGCAAGCTCCTCCTAGTGGTTCGGTTCCAATGCTCGTAAGCAAAACAAATTCTATGCTCTTCAGACTCGGGGTGAGCCAGAGGGTTCTCCTGATGTGGTTACCGATATGTTAAAAGTCTTCCAACTAGATGAGTATGCTTTACTTGATCCCGGTGCTACCTTATCTTTTGAGATGCCATATGTGGTTATGAGGTTTGATGTTCTTCAGGATATGTTGTCAGAACTTTTTTCTCTCTCTACTCTTGTTAGTGATTCTATTGTGGCCAAGAGGGTCTATAGAAAGTGTCCCGTTTCCTTTTCCCATAGAGTTACTCTTGTTGACTTGGTAGAGCTTGATATGTTAGACTTGATGCTATTCTTGGTATGGATTAGTTGCATTATGTTATGCTTCTATCGATTGTAAAACTCGTGTAGTCAAGTTCGAATTTCCGAATGAGCGTATCCTAGAGTGGAAATGGGGAAATTCTATGCCTAAGGGTCAGTTGTCTCTTGTCTTAAAGCTAGAAAGTTTATTTCTAAGGGTTGCATTTACCATCTAGCTAGGGTGAGAGATGTAGATTCTGAAACCCCTACTCTTGAATCGGTCCCTGTTTATAATGAGTTTCTGGAAGTGTTCCTAGATAAATTACCCATAATCCTCCCGAGCGAGAAATAGACTTCGGTATTAACCTTCTCAAGATATGCAACCTCTTTCTATTCCTCCTTACTATATGCTCCGGCATAATTAAAGGATTTGAAAGAACGATTGAAAGATTTGTTGGATGAGGGTTTCATCTGACTGAGTATCTCTCCATAGGGTGCTCCAATTTTGTTTGCTAGAAAAAAGGATGGTTCTTTTCGTATGTGTATTGACTATTGTAAATTGAACAATGTGACCATTATGAATAAGTATCTTCTCCCAAGGATAGATGATTTATTTGACCAACTTCAAGGAGCAAGTTATTTCTCTAAGGTTGATCTTTGATCGGTTTATCACCAATTGAGGGTGAAGGAAGATGGCATTCTGAAGATGGCTTTTCAAACCTGATATGGTCATTATGTATTTTTAGTTATGTTGTTTTGGTTGACTAATGGTCCGACAGAGTTTATGGATTTGATGAATAGGGTGTTTAGACAATACCTTTCCATGTTTGTGATTGTGTTCATTGATGATATATTGATGTACTCGAGAAGTGAGAATGATTATATTGATCATTTGAGGATTGTGTTGCAAATTCTTAAGGACCAACAACTCTTTGCTATGTTTTAGCAAATGTGAATATTGGCTAAGGTCCGTAGCTTTTCTTGGCCGTATTGTTTCTAGTAAGGGTGTTGAGGTAGATCCTAAGAAGACAGATATGGTCAAGAGATGGCCAAGACCTCTAACACCTTCGGGTATTAGAAGTTTCTTAGGTTTAGCGAGTTAGTATAGAAGATTTGTTGAGGGTTTCTCTTTGATTGCCTCTCCTTTGACGGCTTTGACTCATAAGAAAGGCAGGTTCATATGGTCCGGAGCTTGTGGAAAGAGTTTTCAAGAGTTGAATGATAGACTTACTTCTGCTCTGGTGTTAACCTTACCGAAAGGGACGGATGGTTTTGTGGTTTATTGTAATGCCTCGAGAATTAGGCTAGGGTGCGTACCTATGAAAAATGGGAAAGTTTGCCTATGCCTCAAGGAAACTTAAAATTCATGAGAAGAATTATCTTACTGACGACCTTGAATTAGCAGTTGTCATTTTTTCCTTAAAGATTTGGAGACACTATTTGTATGGAGTTCATGTTAATGTGTTCACTGACCACAAGAGTTTGCAATATTTGTTTCATCAGAAATGCCAAATTTTTCACCAAAGAAAGTGGCCTGAGTTATTGAAAGATTATGACATGAGTATTCTTTATCACCCTGTAAAGCTAGTGCGATATCGGATTCTCTCAGTTGGTTGCCTATGAGTAGTATGGCTCATATTGAAGAAGAAAAGAAAGAGTAGGTTGGAGATGTTCATAGATTAGCTCGATTAGGTGTTTAGTTAGTGGACTCCACCAAAGGTAGGGTTATGATTCACAATGGGAGCGAATCATCTTTTGTGGTGGATGTGAATGCCAAGCAATGTCTCGATCCAATTTTTGTAAAATTGAAAGCCTCGGTGCGTAGGAAACTCATTGAGGAATTCTCCTAAGGGGGGATGGTGTCCTTAGATATCAAGGTCGTTTATGTGTTCCAAATGTTGATGACTTGAGGGGACAGATCTTGTTAGAAGCCCATAGTTCGTGGTATTCCATTCACCCAGGAGCCACCAAGATGTACCCTGATTTACAGGAGGTCTATTGGTGGAATAAGATGAAGAATGATATTGTGGAATTTGCGGCTAAGTGTCAAAATTACCAACAAGTGAAAGTTGAGAATCAGAAACTGGGACGTTTGTCCCAAGATATTAACATTCCTACTTTGAAGTGGGAACATATGAATATGGACTTTATAGTTTGTTTGCCTCGAACCCAGCAACAACATAACTCTATTTAGTTTATAGTTGATGAGATGAAGAAATCAACTCATTTACTTCCCATCAAGGTTTCCTATTCGTCGTAGGATTATGCCATGTTGTAGTTAAGGGAAATGGTAAAGTTGTGCCTTTGTCATTATTTCCGATCATAGCACCCAATTAACTTCTCAGTTTTAGAAGTCTTTCCAAAAGGGTCTTGATACTCGTGTTAAACTTAGTACGACCTTTCATCCCCAAACTGATGGTCAAGTGGAGCTTACTATCCAAACTTCAGAATATAAGTTAAGATCTTGTTTGATTGATTTTAAGGGTAATTGGGATGACCATTTTCCATTGATTGAGTTTGCTTATAACAATAGCTATCACTTGATTATCGATATGGCTCTGCTTGAAGCACTATATGGTAGAAGGTGTATATCTCCTATAGGATAGTGTGAGATGGGTGAAGTTTCCCTAATAGGCCCCGAATTAGTACATGAGTCCATATAGAATGTTTGACTTATAAGAGAAAGCTTGAAAACGGCTCAAAGTTGTCAAAAGTCATATGCCGATGTGAGAAGAAGGGATCTTGAGTTTAATGTTCATGATTGGGTTTACTTGAAAATTTTGCCCATAAAGGGTGTAATGAGATTTGGTAAGAAAGGGAAGCTTAGTCCCCGATATGTAGGCTCATATCAGATTTTGAGACGTGTTGCTAAGGTTGCTTATGAGCTAGATTTACCAAATAAGTTGGCATCGATGCATCTCGTTTCCCATGTATCTTTGTTGAAGAAATGTGTTGGAGATTCGATATCCATAGTTTCCTTAGAAGGTTTGGGAGTGAAGAAGAATCTATCATATGAAGAAGTTT
>JAJONY010042082.1:0-17941 GCA_029582405.1 Solanum gandarillasii | reverse complement strand
GATGATATAAACCTAGAAAAATTAGTAACCTGCAAAGAACAGAAATGGGTATTAGTAAAAATTATAATTTTTTACAAAAATTGAACCAATTTTTTTTTTGTTTTTGGAATCAAGAATTGATATGGGTGTTGGACCTTAGGTTTGATTGTGAAGAAAGAAGGTGTTGGAGATGAAAATGGTGATAAGGAAGGTTTATTTATGGTTGAATTAAGCAAAGAGAGTAAAGAGAAGGCTGCTCTAGGAAGTGAAGCAGCCATTTTTGGGGCTGAAGAAATACAGAGAAAAGCTAATAATCTCACCTGGTGAACTTTTTTACCACTGTGATTGGCTTTGGATAATTTGTGTAGTTTATATAATAGAAGTATATATACTCAAATTTACGCAAATTTCACTAGTTTAGAAACATATTAGTACTTTCCTGTACGGGTTTATAATATTAAGAATTTTATTAAAATTTAAAAGAAGATATATATCTATTCGCATGTATATGACTCTCTTCTCTTTCCCTAGCGTGCTCTCTTGCTAGTCTCTCTTCTTATGTATCTATATTTCAAAAGTACGCGGTATTTCTTATACATATATCTAGTATGATTTGCATATATATGAGATACATAAATTATTTCACTTGTCTTTCTCTCTACATTAGCTTGGGTCGCTTGGTAGAGTGTATTAGGAAATATAATGCATGTATTAGGTGTGTGTATTAGTAGTACCTTGTTTGGTACACTTTTTCATGCCATGTATTAGTTATACACTATATTGTGTATTACTTATACCAAGGAATTCTAGGTATTAGTAATACATAACATTTAAACACTTACATTAAATTAAATAATTACAAAACTACTCTTAAAGCCTTTTTCATTTTCTTTGTTGTCATAAGTTTTTGTTTTTATTTTGATTTGCTTTTCAGTGTCTTTTAATTTGTTGGTGTCTTAATAGGCTTTATGACCTCTTAAGTATCTTTTTAAAAAGAAATTAGTTTCAATATAATTTTGTTACTATTGTGACAATAAATTTGATAAAATAAACTTTTTTGCCAACTTTTCACAAAAATATTTTGATGCAATAGTATAACTATTTAATATTATTTTTGAAAAAAAGAAGAAGAAGAGTTAATGATGTTTTGGCAAAGAACTTTGTTGCAAAGGAACTATACAAATAAATAAAGTCTGAAGGGTAAACATATATTTTTTAATAAAGATTATGCAAGATTTGTTATTTCTAATACATCAAATCAAATAATGTATAAGAAATAATGTTTGCATAACTGATGCAGGCTAGACTAATTCAAGCATTACTAATGCACCCTATTTTGCATTGTTTTTATATACTCTACCAAACTACTTAGTGTATTTGATAGCAAAAATACACATATTTATGTATATTGAATTGAAATATGATATATAATTATAAATTAATAATACTATACATAATTATTTTAAACTATATGAAAAAATAATAAATATATGTATAATTAGATAAATACAAATATTAAACACCGAATAAAAATTAAAGTTATCGCACCAAAAACAGAAAGAAAGATTGCTCAAATCTATGAGGAAAGAGAGAAAATATTAACCAAATATCTTACCAGAAGCAAGCACTAAAAAGGAATAAATATATGGATTTAATTTGTATTTTTTTTTACAAAATTAGGGTAAAAAAAGTTCATATAATCAACCATTTGAACTAGTGTCATTTCTTCAAAATATGATATGCACCTGCTGGGAAACAAAGATTTAATTTGTACATACTAAAATACCATTAAAAAAATACATTATTAATGGTGTTTAATATGTTCCAGAAAATTATTTGTCCTATTTTTAAATTACTAATCCTAATTATCTAGGGGATTACTTATAATTTATCGTTTTAAGTAAGTGATGATTTTGTTTTATACCATTAGGTGATGTTTAGTTGTTTTTTTTATTTTTCTTTTAGTTTTCATTAAGAGTCTGGCGTTCATATTGAAGTTTCGAATAAATTTGGACAACACATTGCAGGGTCTGTTTGAAAATGAAGCTATAAATAAAATTTTGATTAAGGATGAAACAATTCTACCACCGCACCACAATCCATATTGATATATGCAGTTGAGTTCTAGAAAAAACAATCTTGATATGAAATATACTTTTTTTTCATTTTTATATATATAACTATAATGAATATTTGAACCAAAAAAAAAAAATCTATTTAATTGACTTAATAACATAATACTTACCAAGTATGTTTAAAGTAAGGGAGAAAATTGTATTTTTAGTCCTTAATTAATTGAATCAATGCTTAATCCTTCAAAATTCTTCATAAATTTAATGAGTGACGTGTTCTTGTTATGTGTAGGATCTGAAAAAAGATAGGATCGCAAGGGTTTATTATACATAATTTTACTCTGCATTAATTGTTAAATCATTTAACTATCCAATTATTAATATTTTTTTTTATTTTCAGCTAGTGTCCGAAGTCTACATTGAAACTCTAATTTAATCTGAGTCATATATTGCGAGACATATTCGTGGATGACGCTCCCACACAACTATTAAATATAATATTACTTTTATAAAATAATTTAAATGTTACACACTTCCCTGTAAAGGGAAACAAATACACATTTTATTTATTTATTCAAGAATAAATACACCGGATCAAATATTATAAAAATCAAAATTAAAGTTTACCAATATTCCTAGAATAAGAACGAAATTGTGGTCAACTACTACTATTTTAAAGATGGTTTTTCTTCTTCTTTCTATTTGATGTTCGTATCGGCTTTAAAATTTGATTAGTTTGAATTTTTACGGAAAAAATATATTTTAAAAATAATTTTTTAAATTTAAAATTCAGACTCAAATTCAGAATCTCAAATTAAAAATAAAAAATAAATAATTACCATTCCATTATAACATTAATCCGGATTTAAAGGCGTCATACTTTGGTAGTGGAGGAATTAAATATATTTTGAAGATTTAATATTTACTTGTGAATAATGTGTAAGAAAGCAAAAAAGATTAGGTAAGAGGTAAGCGGTAAAAAAATAAAAAAAAGATTAGGTAAGAGGTACCTAAGTTTATTTATTTGCTTACGAGTTATGACTCATAAGTAATCACTTGAATATTAATTTGCTTTGTTCACGATGTGTGTTGAATATAACAATAATTAAAAAAAAAAGGTAAAACATTACTTTCGTCGATGAATATTTAATATTTCATAATTTAAAATTCCGAATATTATATCAATAGGATTTGATCAATATTATGATTTGACACTTGAGAAATAAAAATAACCTTGGTATAAAATTTTTCATTAGGCAAAAACTCACACATTTAAATACAAATAATCTTTTTTTAAATATCAACTATATAAATAAATTATTTATTTTGGACTAAATATAAAATATAAAAATATCAAACAACACGGATAGGTATGATATAATTGTTGTCCTTTTGTTATTTACTTCTTGAAGTACTAATTCAATATTCAATAAATCTAAGCATTGAATGTTTGTACTAATAATTGAGTTGATTATTTTTTTCAAAAAAATTACTAGTTTTTTGATAATTTGTTTAAATGTGTGGTCCGCCTGTTTTTATTGTCAGTCGTTATATCTCATAACGTACACGACATGTAATAGTACCACAAATACTCTCAATAGTTTGAAAATAAAACTAATAATTTACGTTAAATTTAATACTTAAAAACACTGTTATTAACTAAATTTAGATACACCCGAATCTACCACATGTGACTCTTGACGAAAAATAAAAAAAAAAGTTAAAAACAAACTAAACTTGATCAGAATTTAGGATATTTCACTCATATTATAAAATTGAAAATGTATTTAAATTTATTTAGTGAAGTAAATAAGCATTTTTAAAATTATCAATAATTTGAAAAACATAATAATTTACATCAAGTTTACGAGCTTACTATATCAGATTTAATACTATCTACCTCACCTACAAACTAAATCATTATAAATGGTCCTAAGAAAAAAAAGACAAAATAAGTTGACTCTTTCTCTAAACATGAATGGTCTACTCTACCATGGCAAGTGTCATCCTCTAATTTAATCTACAATTGTCCACACACTGATGTGATGTGTATTTCATTGTCATCTTCTTCATCTTTTTCTCTGTAAAAATAATTTCAAATACCCATTTCAATTTCTCACTGAAAAATCCAAAAAATTAAAAAAATTTACAGAAAAGTAAGCAAAATTGATTTTTGATTGTAATGGAGAAATCTGGTTATGGCCGTGATGGGATATACAGATCTCTTAGACGTCCTCTGTTTTATCCAAAAGATGAAAAACTATCTATGGTTTCTTTTTTATTCAGAAACTCCTCATCTTACCCTGAAAAACCTGCGTTTTTTGATGCTGATAATGGTGAAACTTTATCTTTTTCTCAGTTCAAATCTATGGTGTCCAGAATCTCTCATGGACTTATTCACCAAATGGGTATCAAGAAAAATGACGTTGTTTTGATATTTGCCCCAAATTCTGTTCAATTTCCTCTTAGTTTCTTTGGGGTTATTGCTATTGGTGCCATTGCTACAACTGTTAATCCTATGTATACTGTTTCTGAACTTTCTAAGCAAATTAAAGATTGTAAACCAAAGCTTATTATTACTTCTCCTGAATTGTTTGATAAGGTTAATAGGTTTAATTTGCCTATTTTGCTTTTGGATCACCCGGGAAATTCGAATTCAAATAATTCGGGTGTTGTAAGGTTTACTGAGCTAGTGGGTAAAGCTGGGTATTTTGATTTGGATAAAACTGTGATAAAACAAACTGATACTGCTGCATTGTTGTATTCTTCGGGTACAACGGGGGTTAGTAAAGGTGTAGTTTTAACTCATAGGAATTTTATATCGGCGGCTTTAATGGTGACTAGTGATCAAGAGTTGGCTGGGGAAATGCATAATGTGTATTTGTGTGTTTTGCCTATGTTTCATGTGTTTGGTCTAGCTGTTATTATGTATGCACAGTTGCAGAGGGGTAATGCTATTGTATCTATGGCGAAATTTGATTTGGAAACGCTTTTGAAGAATGTTGATAAGTATAGAGTGAGTCATTTATGGATTGTACCTCCGATTGTTTTAGCATTGGCTAAGAATCCTGTGGTGAAGAAGTATAATTTAACGTCGATAAAGCAAATTGGATCCGGGGCTGCACCTTTAGGGAAGGATTTGATGGAGGATTGCGCTAAGAACTTCCCTCAGGCTGTTGTTATGCAGGTAATTTTTGATGTATGCTTTTATCTTGAATATTGGAATGAAGGATATTGGTGCAATATAAGTAAGAGTTGCCGCCATGTGATCATGATGTCACGGGTTCAACCCTTGACAACAACCTCTTGTAGAAATGCAAGGTAGGTCTGCGTAGAATTGACCTATGTGTTGTGGTCCTTTCCGGACCTTATGTATAGTAAGAGCTTAGTGCACCAGGCTACCCCTTTTAGTGGAATGAAATAGGTCAAAATGGATCATAATGGATATAGAGGATTGCTATAGCCGACCACGAGTAGTTTGGGATTGACATGTGTTAATTAAACTCCCTCTGTTTCAGATTTGATTGTCAGTAAAGAGAACTTTTGAATCTTGTGGTATTAAAAACGTCACGTGGAAAATTAGAATTAAGCAGTTTCTAGATAAGGAAAAAGACATTCCTTTTGAAACAGACTAAAAGGTAAGTAAGCAAATTGGTGACGGAGGGAGTAGTAGTTTTTGTTTTAACCTTCAAATTTCAATATAGTACTCCTTGAGTAGGCATTTGCCTTCTAAACATCAAAACTACTTTTCTCTTTATCTGTTTGTCTAACCATTTTTGTGGAAGAAATATAATTCTATGAGCCTCAATTCTTTGATACCTTGTTTATTATGTTCATGTTTAGACCAGAACATCATACGCATGAAATGAATGAATAATCAGACAGAAGTTATGGGCAATGTTAATAGTTTTACATATATGGTCATGTCATTCGACAAGTACTTTGGGAAGAATAATGTGGGCTTCTCATATTACTAGTGCTGTATTTTCAGGGATACGGTATGACAGAAACCTGTGGAATTGTTTCAATGGAGAATATGTATGCAGGTCCTAGACATACAGGATCAGCAGGGACTCTAGCTTCTGGAGTTGAAGCTCAAATAGTAAGTGTTGATAAATCAAAGGCTCTTCCTCCTGGACAATTAGGTGAAATATGGGTGCGTGGTCCCAACATGATGAAAGGTAACATATTTGCTAAATTCGACTTCTTGTAGTTTTTTTTGTAAGAAGTTCATGTATTATGGAATAGGACTATCTTCTTTCTCCCATTGAAGGAGTAACGTGATGTGCTAGGTACTAGCAGTACAATGAATAAAAAGGCAGATCCAAGATATAAACTTGATGAGGTCAACCTTTAATATTCATATATATGAACTCATTGTACTTCTGAAAATTATGGGTTTAGTATAGAATGTTTGTGGTGTGGCCTAGTGGTCAATGAACTAGTTGAGAACTGAGGTCTTAGGAGACAAAAAAAGCACTTGGTGATTCTTCCCATCTATCCTAGCCTTGGTGGATAGAGTTACCTAGTATCTGTTGCTGGTGAGAGGTGACAGGTATCCCGTGGAATTAGTCGAGGGTGCACGAAAGGTGGCCCGGACACCACGGTCATTAAAAAAAATATTCCTCCCTCCATTTCAATTTTCTTGTCTTACTCCCTTTTTAATCTGTTTAAAAAAGAATGTCTCTCTCTTTGTTTGGCAACTCATTTTATTTCAACTTTTCATTGTGCATGTTTAAGACCACAAGATTAAAGGACATTTTGGTACATTCTACATATTTTTAGTTTAAAACCAAAAGATTCAAAAGTCTTCCTTACTTTCTTAAACTCCGTGCCAAGTCAAAACCAATCAAACAAATTGAAACGGAGGGAGTAGTGTTTTTACATGTATATATCTATGTTGTATGTCAAAATATTGTCTTCGGTTGAACCCATCGTTCAAAAGCTCCATCCGATCTGTATGAAATTTACACCTTGCACCTTGTTGCATTTAAATCTCTTGAAGTATGGTCAGTTCTGAGAAGAATAGGATTAGAGTATCATGAGATAGTATCACAGTTGAGATGCTCTCCACGATTTTTGTTTACTTCAATTGACTTCTAGGCTCTTATAAATTTAGCTCTGGTTAGTTGCCAAAGGACATGTTTTTTGAGCTAATGTGTTTCTTTTGGACAAGGCAATAATTGTCAATCTAAAAATGAATAGTTTGTAATGACTGTCATGAGATGGACGGGTTTCACTGGGTATGTTGTTGTTGGTTTCTCACATTTCACAATGACCGGGTCATTGAATTATTTTAGCATGTTCTTCATGGAGTCTTGCTATTTTCAGGCTATTTCAACAATCCACAGGCCACAAAGCTCACTATAGATAATCAGGGCTGGGTTCATACAGGAGATCTTGGGTACTTTACTGAGGATGGATTGCTTTATGTTGTTGACAGGATCAAAGAGCTCATCAAGTACAAAGGTTTTCAGGTACCCTCTTTTTTGGTGATGGCGGAGTTTCTCCAGGTTTTAAAAATAGAAGTAGCATAGACTCAGCTGGACTTGCTGGACCCATTTTTGTCCGTGCCCTGACGCGGTGCATATGCATTAGTTTCACGACCAAATGTTGATATAATGAAGGGGTCATAATCCTATCTTTCCGATTTCATTGATTATACATATTTATTATTGTATGAGCTGCTCACGACCAAGTTGCATGCTGGATTAGTTTCTGACAATAAGTTTCTGTAGAACAATTGTATCAGTTTTTGCAAAACGTGGCTTGGGGTTGTTTAATATTTCTGGAAAAATTTTGGTCTGATTTCCAAAAAGGATCATTTTTTCTACTTTCTCAGAACTGCTCACAACATGATCTTTTCAGCTACTGGGACTCCTTCAGTATGTCATTTCCCTTAAACAGGTTGTGTGCCATGTGTTGGCGAAGCGCCCACTAGGAGGTCTGTCTATTTACTATCTCTACATAATGGCAGGTTGAGTCTGCCTCTGTGGTAGTCGCTTTACGGAATATGCCCTTGATAGTACCCTAGTGGATTCTCAATATAGGATTGTAGTCCAAGGAGCTTTCCGTAAAAGTTCAGAATAAAGCACATATTGGGGTCCCTCCTGAAGGGAAAAGTGCCTTCATTAGATGCTTCATGAGGCAAATATTTCTTGTTCCATTTGGATTGATATACAATTCTTTTCAGAGAGGGTATATTCCATTTTACTTGCTGAATGGGCAAGTAAACTCGCACTAACCTTAAGACAATGGGAGTAGCCGTGATCATTTAAACCCCTTTGGAAACTCTTACACAACCGATGAAGGACAAATGTAGCATGCTCTAACATCCACATTGGAATCCTAGTAACCTAGTTGAAAATAACCTCTCGTATCCACTAGCTATTGTTAACTTTTCAACATCAACTGTCTACTTTCATTTCCGTTTTGCAAAATAGTTAGATAGATGGAATTTCATATATTGATGTAATTATGTAGTGTTCTCTGGATGCATATCGATTCTTATATCAATTAATCAATTCAAGCTTATTTTTTTATCAGGTTGCACCAGCAGAGCTTGAAGGTCTACTTGTTTCTCATCCTGAAATATTAGATGCTGTTGTTATCCCGTAAGTCTTGCTTTAGTAAATTTTGAAGCTATCTTATTCGAACGTCACATGCTACTGGTGATTTATCCAAAGAAAAATGTCATGTGATACTGTACTGTTACCCGAAAAGATGATACATCAAAATACGAAGTTTAAGAGTTTCCTTGTAGGTTTCCTGATGCTGAAGCTGGTGAGGTTCCGGTTGCATATGTTGTTCGCTCTCCTAATAGCTCTCTGACTGAAGAAGATGTTCAGAAGTTCATTGCGGAGCAGGTATATGCTCGTGAAACAATGACATCTCTTTAGATAAACATAAGATGCTTGCAGGACTAGCTTAGAATATCTCTCTATATTAGCTAAAAAGAAAATATACCTAATAAATCGAGGTTGTTGATAAGATATAGAACTAAACAAACGACATAAATGTCACCTGGATCATTTCAACAGCACCATAACTGTCTCAAAGTATGCAATTTGGCTGGTGTTAGGCATGGACCCTCTTCAGGATGTGTTTTACCGAATTATAGTTGTCACCTCACATACTAAAACAGCTACAACAAAATGAATCCTTACTATCCATATCGCTCCTTTTAGACTCTGTCTCGATCCAATATCACGGTTGCCTAGGTGAGCAACCTAGGAGCACATACCAAACATATTTCTGTACTATGAAGATTAATCAAGAATTGACTAGTTTTACATTAACCGTTAACCTACCAAAAACTCCTCCATTATATCTAGGCTTGAGACCGACAATATGCTTAATATTTTGTTGGAGCTGCAGTGGGATGTTGGGTTGGCTCAGGAGGTGGAAATCTTGAAATATAAGTCGTTACAGCTTACTCCGAATGAATGTATGTTTTGTCGATTTCAAGATCTTATTTTCATTTTTCGATCCATATCTATGCAGGTTGCACCTTTCAAAAGATTGAAGAAGGTAACATTCATAAACAGTGTTCCCAAGTCAGCTGCTGGGAAAATCCTAAGAAGAGAACTAATCGATAAGGTTCGTTCAAAAATATAAGATTTGTACCCGATACCTGTGCTGGTGGGAGCTAGCAAGTACCTGCAGATTTAGTCAAGGTGCACACAAACTGGCCCGAACACCATGGTTATATTATAAAATAAGTAATGGTAAGATTTGCATAGTTTGCTCATTAGATGTTAAAAGCACATCCATCTACTGTATTTTTTTCAAATTGTAACAGAATTGTATGAATAATGTGAATTGAAATTACAAGTGATTTGCATAATAAAAGATACACACTTTGGAACGTAATTATCCATCTCACCACAATTCTTGGTGTTTTTTCTTCTTCTTTTGTATTGATTGATACCAAATATAATGTATTGTTAAAAGGTAATATATTACCAAAGTATTAGCCTTTGATCTACACGGATCAGGGGTTTAGCTAACGTGTGAAACACTGCTCCTGAGAAGTATCATTGCAAGATCGAAACTCAAAAGGAATTTATGAGGCCATCACAAGCCGTGGAGCATGTGATTTAACTCAGTATATCAAAATTTAAAATATATAAAATTATACCAGTATTTGGCATTTAAATAAGTAACTAAGAGTTTTTATACGAGGCATATTATAAGTAAAAAAAATAATCATGGACAACTTATTTTGACATTGTCATTTAATATGTATTAACCTTTTTTTAATTTTAGCACATATTCCAACATTTACTTGTGACGTTAGAAGTAGGGTTTTGATAAAATGAAACTTCAAATACAATGTACATATGAAGTTACATATATGGCTAAAATGTAATTATTTTTGCCAAAAAGTTCAGACAAGATTGATTGAACTTCAGTAATTTTTACCTGATTTCAGTTATTATGTTTGAAGTTCATGCACATATAGCTAAAGTGCAAGAAAAAATGGCTAAAGTCACGCAAAAATAACAACTTTTGCCATATATGTATCTAAACTTCAACTATATGCAAATTTCATATACAATATCTGAAATTGCCCCAAAGTAAATACACATACAAAATTTTAGAAAAACTAACACAAATAAAATAACAACGTCAGAATCAGATATCCGTTCTTTAAAATTGAAAGCTCCTGACTTTTTTAGATCACCTCTTAGAGCACGTAACTTGAGGCCAACAAAATATAAATAGAGAATAGAAAGGAAAATAAAATCAACAAATCAAAAGATATATAACCACATAAAAAAGAAAAGATTATTATACACAATCACACAACACATCGAACAGTAAGAAAGCTCAAGCACTAAAATAAAGAGTATGATACGATGATATAGAATGCAACAAAAATAAAGTGCAAGTAATTAACAAGTTATCTACTTCCAATTCTAAATCCGTTGTACAAATATTTTTTATATTATCAATCAAGAAAAACAGATACAATGATTATTAAATTCTTCACACATTGAAGTAACCTTGTTACTGATCATTGACGTAACAGATAAGTACTCTTGCTTTATTTCATTTTATGTGACGCATTTTTTATTTTTGATATATTTTTATATTTGAAAACATCTAATTACAAACTTTACATTCTATCCTTATTGAAAAGTTTTTATAAACTACAAATTTTCAAAATCTTTTTTTTTTATTGATTAAATTCTGTTACATAAATTGAAACTAAAAATACAAAAAAAAAATTAACGAATACACATACACACGTACAAAGAGGATTACAATGTACATCAATAGAACTTCATTAGTCAAGGAAGGTCTCATTGAGTCGTCCTTTAGCAGCTTTTATAAAAAGGCCCTTGTGTATGTAAAAAGAGGTCCCAAAAAACTATATGTTATTTTAATTTTTTTTTCAATTTTTTATATTATCATATCATTTAGACGATAATTAAAAGTGGAAAATCTAGAAAATAAGTCAAACAACATAATATGTATGTATAAAAGATTAAATAACGTTTGTACATAGTACACTTTTTGTTTCGAAACACTTCTCATGTTATTACTTTCAAGAGTCAACTTAACTAATCTTTAAATCAAATTAATTTAATATTTTAAAACTATACGAGAAATATAAAGTTGGGAA
Organism: Solanum gandarillasii; assembly: GCA_029582405.1. Lineage (NCBI taxonomy): Eukaryota > Viridiplantae > Streptophyta > Magnoliopsida > Solanales > Solanaceae > Solanum > Solanum gandarillasii. The sequence goes on along the minus strand of JAJONY010042082.1, from coordinate 6,259 downwards.
TTCCTTTCATATCATTATGGTGAAAAATCACATCTTAAAATATTGATAAAGAATTAGATAACTTGACTCTTGAGAAATGAAACGTGACAAGTATTTCAAGACTCAGAAAGTATATATAAAACAAGAAAGAAAATATGGTGCAGTATATATAGTTTGACTAAGGTAAAAGGGAAAAACCTCAATTCGTCATTCATATCAATTAGTCTTAACTTTGCTTTTGACGATTAAATTTGACATTTCATTTTCCTTTGATCATTTGATTTTTGATATCTAAGAGTTAATTTTGCAAAAGAAGTACAATAACAAGCTATTTGTAATTAATAAAAAGTAACCACCTAATTTTGTACCCACCAATCTTGAATTCTCTGGCATTAAAGTCTTTATAAAACACTAAATCTTCTAAAGATATCCGAAAGACTTAATATTCAACTTCTCGTATTATTTAGATCGAAATATATCGATTTAAGCTCACACATTAATTGATTATCTAAAGAGGTCTAAACGACCTCATATTCAACTAAAAGTAATTACTATGCCCTTTTCTGCAAACAATATAGTGTTATAATTTCATCGACTAAAAAAATTATTAAAAGAGAGTAACAATTAAAATAGAACAACTATTTATTTATTTTTTTATAATGGGGAAGTTGCCGGAATGGAGATGGAGATTAATCAAATTCTATGCTTTGTAAAATAAGGCTTATGCCTGGGGTCTAAATTTTTATTAAAAATAAATTATGTGTTAAATTTTTATGAATAAAATTTGATTATTTATGATAAAAAGTAAAATATTTTTAAAAATATATTATTTTACTCACTTTAACATTTTTTGTACTTTGTTAAATAAGAATTAATAGTGAAAAGTGTTGAACAAAGTATATTACAAATTCTTTTTTATTTGTTTTTAAATTTTAGTTTCAAGCATTACAACAAGCATATTAAAATGGGTTATACCAAGTCATCAACTTCTTGAGATTCTATGATTCTACTCTTATCTTTATTTAATATTTGTCAACTTGTGTTAACAATTCATAAAATAATTGCCTCACTTAAAGGATGTATTTCAATATTGAGCTCACAAAATCTTACCTAAAAATAATATTAAATTTCATCTAAATAGTGTAAGAAAAATAAAATTTGAATAAATACATATACGAAGTTTGTTTATATTTTAGGCCTCAAATTGAAATTTCGCTTTAGGTCCCCGATTACGTTGGACGCCCCTGCTCTCACCAACAAAGTAAAAGTAGAGATAATCAATCGAACTATAAAAATTTCCCAAAACACAACTAATTCATCTCATCTTTAAAATTGAATGATTAAATGCCATTCTTTAGTTAGTTAACATTAAAAATAATTAACCATTATACTATAAGAACAAGAACATTTCCATCGAATTCCAAATTTCATTTTATGGTAAAAGAAAAGATTAATTACCTCATTGGTGCTCCCATCTTTCCAGCTGCCAATATAGTTCAGTAGAGATCGAACTCAGTAATCTTGGTCTAAATCTTATATTTTTACATTAAGAAATTCATTGAAATTCTGACTCCGTCCCTACTAATTAAGTATCTTTAAAACATATGAAAAATAAACGAGTAAAGTTAATTAGAACAACCCTAAAGAAAAGCAAATCAATCAATTAAATATGCATTTTACAAATAAAGGATAATAAATTAAACTTTTTAGGGTTTAGAGGTTCTGAAATAAAGCCCTAAATGACTTTTTATACATAGATCTTCAAATAACATTCAACAAATAATATATGCTTAATTTAATTCATAAATATACAAGGAATTTTCTTACCTTTGCTTTATAATCTCCAATAACAAAATATCATGAAAATCAAATCTTTAATTTTGGCTGCCTCCTGAAGCTAAAGAACTCAATATATAATATACTTGTACAATACATATAAATTTCATTCTCGATATCGCAAACTCTTTTCTTACCTCATTCATAGGGGATGATTCATTCTGGTTCTATCGACAAATCCCCTATATATAAAAGAAGCATCATGAGACGTTTTTTTTCTTTTCAAAATGCTATATTCACCTGCACTTGAGCCTGCACCTCCTTATTTTCAATCTTTAGTCACATAGGAGGTTAGTAAATATTATTTATTTATTATATATATGATATTGTACTTACATTTCTTTATCATAATGGACCCTTATTTTCCCTTTTTAATTCTTTTTTCCTATAACCAAGGAAAGGAGAAAGGGAAAGGCATGGATAGTGAAAATAGAGTATATTGTTCGAGTTTTTCAAAAAATATCATTAGGTATGTATTGGATAATTGATCAAAAGTGATGTATTTTTCAGATCCGACACGAGTTTGACATAATCGAACAGAAGATGAATAGTGAGTAGAAATGCATAGCTATTTGTAAAAAATTTAACAGATCCAAGTCAAATAACAATGATTTAAAGCACTTTTATTTAAAACTATTTTGGAAACCTAAGCACTTAATCATATGGATATGTAAAAATACACTATTTTCAATTCTAACAAGATAAGGAGGAAAAGGGTTTTTCAATTTAAAGTAAGTAAACAGAATTCCAAGAAATGTCATTAGGTATGTGTTGGATAATTCATTAAAAATAATGTATTTTTCAGATTCTACACGAGTCTGATAATATTGTTTGAGGATTCGATCTACATATATATCGAATCGAAAAAAAAGATGAATAGTAAGTAGAAATTCATGGTTATAAGGAAAAAATAAAAACTTAACAGATCTGAGTCAAATAACAATGATTCAAAGTGCTTTTGTTTTACACTACTTAGTAAACCTAAGCACATAATCATATGAATATGTAAAATACATGATTTTCAATTCTAACATGATATAGAGGGAAACATATACTCAATTTAAAGTAATTAAGTAAACCAAATTCATACTCGATCTCATAGGTGCATATAAAATTCTACAAAAACTTGTATACTACTTGGGAAACCTAAGCACTTAATCATATGGATATGTAAAATACACGATTTCCAATTCTAACATAATATAGAGGGAAATGAATACTAAATTTAAAGTAAGTAAACAAAATTTCATACTCGATCTCATAAGTGCATATAGAATTTTGCAGAAAATCGTATTTGATGAAAGTTGTATGTACGACTTGGAGAGATAATCTTTTATATCTTTCGATATCCACCCTACAACATGAGTTTAAAATATACAAATACATTCAATGATTTTTAAAAATCAAAGTATAGAGAAGAGAGATGTAAGGAGGTGCAGGTGCAAATGCAGAAAAAGGCAACATTTTGGTTTCTTGATTATTACTTGTTATTACTAGTATGCATTCTTTTGCATCTTTTATATACAAACTAAAGCCAGTATGATTTTTCCTGTCTATTTCACAGTTCATTTCCAGTTGTCTTTTCAAATATAGCAAGTGTACACACTATAACTTTTCCAAAAATATCTGAGGAATAAACATTTTTTCCAAAAATATCTAAGGACTTGGCCCTAGATCATAAGAAAGTTTAGAGATCGAAGATTAGGATAGATAATTAGTAGGTAGTTAAGCGATTTATCTCTACCTAGTGATAGAGATTGATTCTAAGACAATATATGATGGAAAGACAAATTTAAGTCATTTTTCATACGTTAGGAATATATCTTACCCTAAACTCCATTAATTATTCATGACCAAAGGTATCACACATGTGATAAAAGGTTATCCAAAAGTAGGGAATTAGGTCAAGGATAATAATATGTGTGAGAAAAAAATACAAGTGAAGGACATTATGTGCTGGAGAGCAATTACTACTACTACTATTTACAATATCTAAAAAAAAAAAACACAATAAAGAAAAGCAGTTTTTAAAGGAAAAGGGTCTAAATATATCCAAAATTACAGTAACAATTCTAAACTTTGGGTAGGACCTATTACCGTTTGCACTATTTAATAGTATATTTTAAAGATATATAGGTGTTCACATGAACATCATAAATATTGCATTATTATAAATAGTAATTTGTTCAGCTGGACACTTATATATCTTTAAAATACACTATTCAATAGTACAAGGGTATAGATCTTGCCTAAAGTTTGAAATTGTTACAATAATTTTGATTAAAATTCGAATATATTTGAGACTTTTTTATTTTTAATAATGTTTGTAAAAAAGGGAAGTACTATTTGTCATTTTCTCTTTATCTTCATGGTCCAACAAGTACCATAAGTTGCCATGTGATATATACCATGTCCTCCACGTGGTATTTTCTTCTTCAACTAACCACATCTCGACACGTGGTGCAATTTACTGTCTTCCCTCGTGGTATATTACTCATGTCGTTTTCTTCCTGACTTCTGTTTTTTTGTTGATAGTTGGATAAGAAATAAGTGATGTATAATATATATGATGTTGATAGTAAACAAGTTGTTTATGTATAATATTAATCTGACGTGTGATTGTCAACAGAGACGGAGCTAAGTGAGGATTAGTGGGTTTAGACGAACCAGTAGCTCTTTCGTAGACATTGTCTTTATATTAGAAAATTGAGGATATATATGTGTGTGTATATATATATATATATATCCTGTGAACCTCCTAACAAAATTGATTGATAACTTAGTGGTAAGGAAGGCCATAGAAATGTTTTCTACACTAGTGTCCTGGGTTCGGAAATATTTTTCTGTTCATACTAAAATTTAGAACTCTCAAACTCCTAATTCTCGCTCCGCCTCTGGTTATCAAACTAAAAACCCGTATAAGTAATATATGTATGAGTTATGAGTGAATTTATGTATTATTTTATACAAAATAAAAGATGAAATAACTAATACATGTACTTCAATCTAACATAAAATAATATATAGATTCACTCATAACTAACCTCTATATCTATATTACTAACAAATGCATAATTCTAACTAGCTACCAAACGACCCCAAAAGATAGAGGGTAAGTTACACTTGCGCATTTGGGTGGTTGGTCAAAATATATTTTTTTTCATTTTACTTATTTATTTTAGACTTTGCACGTTTTTTCAAAAAATAATGATTAATATTAATACATTACCATATTACTTATATTAATTGATATATAATTTTTAATTTTGTCAAATAATTTGAAAAATAAGTAATTGATATTGAGAATAAAATAAGAAATTTCTTTGTCTTATTTCGATATATTAAAAGTGACAAGCATTAGTGTTATAAATTTTACCTTTACTTTATTCAATCTTCGCTAGCGAAGTTACAATAAATATATTATTATTATTGTTGTTAGTATTACAAACTGTTCTTTGTACTCGATATACTTGAACCGAGAGTCTTTCGAAAATAATTTCTTTATTTTCACAAGATAGTAATAAGATCTACATATATTATACTGTCGTGAGTCCTCACTTGTGAAATTTCACTGAATATTATTGCATATATTATACTTTTGCCAGACCTCACTTGTGAAATTTTATCGAATATTTATTGTTGTTAGTATTTACAAATCTTAAAACTTAAATTTGAATTTTATCTCAACTTGTATGTATTATTTTCAAAGAGATAAGAGTACAAATTCTCTAAAGAAAGAGAAAAAAAAAAGGTGATGCTAAAAGCCCCAACTAGGACATTGGTAGATTTTCGACATGTCCTTTTTATGACTTTGATTCTAAATTGGTTCCTCAATATTCACACTCTCCGCGTACCTCGTACCTGATAGAAACTACAATAACTAGAAACATACCTAGTGGTAATCTCACGATCGAGTTCGAAGAAAATAGATTAAATTGGTTCCTCAATATTCACACTCTCCGCGTACCTCGTACCTGATAGAAACTACAATAACTAGAAACATACCTAGTGGTAATCTCACGATCGAGTCCGAAGAAAATACATTGTATGTAATTTTTTATTTTTTTTATATAATCGAAAATGGAGCTAAGGAAGCTGTTTCTAAAAAGATATTTGATTAAGGTAATACATGTCAAAGTATGTATGTGTTAGAAACTACGTATTTGTTATTATGGTTTGTCCTGAATTTCCTTTCTTAATTTGATTCTATGCCATAATTGATTTTTATTCAATATATATATATAATGTGATATTTAGATTTCTTGAAATTTTATAAATAGAACAGATTTCTTCTCATAAAAACACAATAACAATTAAATGTAGTCGTCTAGAGAGTTACTAAACTAAATACATTAAAAAAAATGCGTTAAAAATATTTCTTAAGTGGCCCTTCAGCACCAATGTGGGACAACTTACTTTCGATTATTTTAGGAGTCGTTTGATT
>JAJONY010042081.1:0-13538 GCA_029582405.1 Solanum gandarillasii | reverse complement strand
CACTTGAATTCAAATAAGTGGTTGTAATTTTGAAGTGAAAAGTTGTCATAAGGGTAAAATTGTAACTTCACTGTGCTAATCATTGTTGCCTTAATCTGTGTGCCATTTCTAAAGTGGACAACTAAAAAGGGACGGAGGGAGTAATTTTTATCTTAGTGTATTTAACTTCTAAGTTAATATTTACTCACTAATGTATGTTTTTTTTCTACTTTATAGGTTATTTGTAAGAGTAGTTGAGAGATATGAGCATATCAAGTACAATTTATGTTCAATTTTTTAGATGAAACAATTACTTAAGTGAAGAACAAATAACTTTGTAATAATTTATTATGCGATTTTATAATTTTTGTTTATTTGATAAGATTGAATAAACAATTGGGGCTATTTTAATAGTTTTACAACTTATGAGATTTTTATGTTTATGAGAAAATATACAACACAAAAATTCCATATAGCATGTCCAAACAAACCTTTAATTTCATCTCATGATTCCATATCATGATACCATATCGCATGGCCAAACGGGCCCTTAGTGTAGTTGGATTTTTGAATTGGGGCAACTTGAAGATATGAGAGAACATAAATCTAGGGGTTTGTGTTTTGAAGTATAGGAATTAGAGTTTATAATTTCTTAGATTACTGTAGTTTGTAATCGTTTTGTAATTTTAAGTTTTGTGCTAATAAAAGTTTGAAAATTGAAGTTGTTGGGCAAATACAAACGTATTTACTTTGAACTATTAAACTTTCTGGAGTTGTTGGGCAAAGGTTGAGGTAGATTATACACTATCCTTGGAAGAATTACGGAGGTCTTAATTCTAACAAATAATAATCCGATATCGATACAAAAAAAATTATCAAGTTAATTTTGAAGTTAGAGAGTAGAATTTTGAATTTCAGGTTGCCTTTTTTTTTTTTTTTTTCCGATTTTCAATTAGATTTACATTTTTAAAGAAAAATTGGAGTAATTATTTATATTGAAATTTTCCATTACTTTTTTACTTCCAGGTTGGATCAATGTCTCTTTAAAGTTTTAAAGAAAGAAAATTGCAACATATATATCTCAGAAAAAATAATTTTTAATTTTTAATTACAAAACTAACTTGAAGAAGGAGAAATATATGATGATTTAGTTTACAGTTATAGTGATGTGAAAATTCCATAGGAAGAACACCAAGTTAAAGAAGGAGAAATATATGATGATTATCAAAATCATCTAAAAGACCATTAAAAAAATAAACAACATTAAATCTATTTTAAATAAAATACTTTTGAATGTACCCATAGAACAATATAAAGTTGATATAAGTAGATACACTAGAAACTAAAATCTGTATAAATGTCTCTTTTTTTTTACCATTACTATATATAGTAGTGATTCACCCATTAAAACTATGAAGTTTTCAAAGCTCACTTTTTATATTAACCTATACATTACTTTTTTTTGCTAAACGTTAATCGTTTGCAATTAACTAAAGCCAATGTTCAACAATCAAAGTTAATTGCATAGATTAACATAAACTCATTAATTTAATATAGATTCATCACTCAAAAAATAACCAAAGAAAGTTACCGATTTTATTTTATTTTATATAAAAAAAAAGAACACATATTATTAAGTATACAAAAGAGAAAAGGTAACTTAATTCAATAGAACTCATTCAAATATTAATTAATTGTATAGCGTAAAACATTGTGTTCCGTGTTCTAATAAAAAACAAAGTATGAGTTAGACTTTTAAGCATGCAAAAAATAATCACTATGTTGTATTAGTTTTATTTTAAATTTAGCTATATAAAATATCCAAACAATGTTAAACACATAAAGATCAATATATATTAGCAACTTCATAACATTCATTGAAATCGGATCTTATAGTATCGTAAAATCAAATCATACAATAACTAAGTGTTACGTTTTGTGAAGATCAATTCAGAAAAGAAAACGATCACAATAAAAAATCACGAATCCAAAACTATGAAGAGTCGTTTGGTTAGGAACTAGTTATCTCAAAATTAATTATCCTAAGATTAGCTATCTTGGGATAAGTTATCCCATGGAATAACTTATTTCATCAAAAAGTATAAATAATTGGATAAATTATTTCAAACTTGACAACCAAACAAGACACCAATATTTTATTCCTAAACTATTTTTTTATCCTAATACCATTTATTTTTATTCCTCATACCAAACCATCCCTCTCTTTACCTACTTCATCCTCTTCTCTAACTTTTTGCTTTTCCTTTTTCCTTCTCCTTTTTCTCTCATTCCAACTTTTCCAAACATCTGAAGTTTACGAACTTTCCAACTTGTCTCCCCTTATTAGCACTCTTGACTTCTTTTCATGTTTTATATATAATTTAAAATTATTTTTTAATTTTCAAAATATAATATTAAACATTAATTAATAGGCAGTATAATAAAATAATTATTTATATGTCAAATCCAACTTTTCGTTACAAATAAAAGATAACCTGAGGACATAAAGGCTAATATTTAAATGAGTCCTACAATTTCCAAAAAGCAACCGTGGACTGAATTTTTGTCGTGAGTCTGAGTTTGTTGAGGAATTTTAAGAATTTTTAAGGGCGAAGGAAAAAGAAGTAGTGATAGGAGTGTTGGGTTATGAAAGTGATTAGGGCGTCATGCGAAATCTTACAATTGCAAATCAAGATGTTGATAAATTAGATGACAAAAACTTATACTAAAAATCTAAATATTATTATATGGAATTTGGCCAATTGGCCTACGTACTAAAAACTAATAAAAAAAATATTAAAATTGTAGAGAGAAAATCTCTCCAGAAACAAAAGTCTAAACGATTACATTGTGGATACTATTGTGTTCTTAGTCTGAGAAGATGGGTCTTCTATTTATAAGATTTCATACGTTTCCTCTAAGGAAAGAATAATCCAAATATGAAAGAAAATTATATTTTCCTTTCAGAAAAAGTTTAAGCATTTATGGTAATACTTTAACTTTTCTTTTAAGGAAAAAATAAACTTCAAATAAGGTAAGAAAATCAGGTCAAAACCCTAACAAGGAGTATATAAAAAAATATTGTTTTAATTTTACAAGTCCACATTATACTTATCAATCAAGTTTTCATCAAAAAGGGATAATTAAATGTCACGAAATGTTCAATCATTAATGAAGCACATAATCAAACAAGAATGGAGGATATAATGAGATGCAATGCAATGTAATGTGACACCATGAAATGATATGCCTCAAATGTCTAGTACTCTCTCAACCGTATATACATGATACTCTTCGGAAATATATCGAGAGTTCATGACCCACGGGGGACTCGCGAGGTCTATATACTGACACAGACGATATCCACGTGTCTGTGTGGACAATCTCAACATACTATCATAAAATCAAACAATCGCCAGCATGGACGATCTCCACGTGCCCAACTTATAATCATAACCAATCACTCGCACGGACAATCTTTACGTGCCCAAATTATAATCATAACTCGATCTCAACACGGACGATCTCCACGTGTTTGATCTTTACTCATACTCAATCTTATGTCAATGCATGTGCACAATATGATATCAATAAAAAGGTGATGATGCAATATCTCAATAAATCAAATATCGCTTTGACATATAATCAGCTCAATTATCATAATTATACGGATTCAATAAAGAAACATAACCACACAAAAAAAAATCAAGTCACTAAATACATCAGCTAATGTCTATATACTTTGGCATTCTCAAATTACAATCTATCATATTATAGTAATAAACTTTGCCTTTAATAACAGCATCGGTATTCATACCAATGTCTGTCACATCATTGGCACGAGACCCCCATCTTTTGCCCTTACCCATTGTCTATTCCATTTTTAATCTTTAATTAGAAAACATCCCTCAACGAAGTCTAAAAGTCTTAACATACCTCTGAACACATATCACGAATTTTCAAGATCTTGTCTTTTCCTTTCACAAAGCTTCAAGTGTTCTCAATCTATCAATATGCATTATTCGTAAGTAACGAGTTCATAGATATCTATGTTGCTATACTTCTATCCTAGATCCCAAAAATCATAGGGCATAAATCTATAATCAAGTTCCTTATCTTGATGCTAATTAATATGTCAACTCTCGTATTTTCTCAAATTTCAAGCCTAGAGTTAAGTTTCAATTCCTGCAAATAACATAATTCTAATGAAATTCGTATAATACAATACACCTAAGTTAATTACCTATACTAATATATCAAAACTTAAATCATAATTTAATAACTAAACAAATAAAAATTTTGAAACCAAAAATTAGAATTACAACCACTAGACTTTACTACGAAACACGGTTTAAACTCTAAACCAAAATTCCTCAATTCATTATCATGACCATCATTTTATACAATGATTGGCCACCAAGGTTCTCTTTCCCAAGTCCAAATACACGGTAACATACATAAAGAAGCAATTTTTATAAGTGTTTTTTATTTCGATGAGAAAAAGGGACACGTTGACTACTACTCTCACCGTCCACTTTTATTTGTCATGTTGCATTTTTTAAAAGTCAATTTGATTAATTTTCAATGTTAAATTATATTACATTAATTTGATATTTTAAATAAAAAATGTTGATATTCAAAAACTATACGAATAATACTATAAATTTCAATTTTTTACATATTAATTTGATGAAAAAAATATATCATAAAATATTAATCAAAATTTTTATAATTTGACTCTAAAAATAAAAATTATGACAATTAAAAGTGGATGAAATAGTATCATTTTATCCATTTCACATGTTGTTGTGCTTCTTGAATGAAGATACTAATAAATGGTCAGTGAACCTTTGGGATATACCATAAGGGGGTTATTACACATTCATATTCAAATGCAGCAGAATGGATTCCTTAATCAAATAGGAGTTATATAAGTGAGGATATGTTTTATTCAATTATATTCTGATCAATGGGACCATGTTTTATTTTTCTTTCTTTGCTTTTGTTTCTCTTTCATGCTCTTCTCTTTCTTCTCTTTTTCTCCTCAATTTTTCTTTTTTCTAAAAAATTATTTGGAAACCAATTCAATTACTCCTTCAATTTTATAATATAAATAAAAATATATTTTATTTTTTATGATTAAATAAATTACATAAGATATTAATAGTCAAATTTAAATAAATATAATTCGTATTCGTATCGTAGAATTAAACAAATTCATTTTTTTAACTTCTACTTTTAGGATCCATTTAAACATAAAAAATATTTATTTTTTAAAAATAATTTTTACTTTATTTTAAAATTGATGTTTATTGAAATACAATTTTTTTTTTTCAATTTGAAGGTATATTTCAATTATGAAAAGCATATTATAATTTGTTTTTAACTCACTTTTCACTTCTGAAATTGTATTAAGATACATTCAAATATTTGAACGAACATCATTTCGAATATATATAAATTTAATTATATTTGTATTTAGAGATTCAAATTTTTTGACAAAAATAATTTCAGCAATTTTTTTTTTTGTCAATTCCTAATATTGAGAGATATAATTTTGATAAAAAAATTCAATTTAGAAGGAAAAAGAAGAAGAAAAACGTTCTAAGTTGAAGAAGAAAGATGCCTGTATTTTTCTTCTTCTTTTAGATATGATATGAGCTTAAAGAATATTTAGTAATATAATTTTGTTGAGTCATATCAATTGTAAATTATATTTTCTCTTTCTTTTTAATTTTTGGAGCTTTAAATTAAAGAATGAACCCACTATATCCACGTTTCAAAGAATTGGATATAGTCCGGCCCTTCTCTATTTTAAATTGTATTTTCTCTTCTTATGGTCCCGCCCTTCTTTTAACTTTTTCCTTCTCCTTTTTTCTCCCATTCCAACATCTAAAGTTTACGAACTTTCTATCTTTTCTCCCCTTATTAGCACTCTTGACTTCTTTTCATGTTTTATTCTTAATTTAAATTTATTTTTTATTAATTCTCAAAATATAATATTAAACATCAATTAATAGGCAGTATAATAAAATAATTATTTTATATGCCAAATCCAACTTTTCGTTACAAATAAAAGACAACCTGAGGACATAAAGGCTAGAATTTAAATGAGTCCTACAATTTCCAAAATGCTGCACGGTATTGTTTTGGCATGAAAATTTTCTAATAAAGAATATTTTAAGGGTGAAGAAAAAAAACTTTAAGCAGTGGGGTGCTTTGTGTTACTATATAATTGACTCATTCTTCTTCTCTCTCTTTGTTTCCCAGCTTTTTATATATACCAATAAAATACTAATCCAACTAATTCTAAACTAATAAATATAGGTACACATTATATATATTTTGGCGGTCATTCGGTCAGAATTGAATATGACTTTTATATTCTTTTTGGTGATTATCAAATTAGGCGTATATGGGTATCTTCTATTTTTTCTCAATAAACTTGTGCTTTAAAATTACATGAAGAATTAATTGGGAAAATAATTCATTATATTTTAAATTTGTTAATTGACTTAAATAACTATTTGTGTTTATCTAAAATAGTACAATTGAAATTTTATGATGTTAAAGAACACATGTTTAATTTAATTCTTTTTAAATACATATTGATTTAAATTTAAATTTGAAATAACATTAATCTATTTATTTTTTGATAAATAGACAGAAAGAAGTATTAAGAAAAAGGAAAATAAACTACATTAGAGGAGAATTGAAAAAGTAATGTTAAAGAGAGAAAAAAAACAAGAACATCAATTTTCAAACATTGCTTTTGCTCACTGTGACTTTTTAATTTATGTAATGAAATAATTTATTAATTTTTTTTAAAAAAAAAGAAGACAATGCAGTTTATGATAGAGAGAGACGTGAATGGAAGGTGGGGCATAGGAGTAAGAATAAGAAGAAAAAAGACAAGTTACAAAGATATGAGACCATGAAATAGATTTTTATTTATTAAAAAACTCCCTTATACAACTATCACAATGTACATGTATATCTCATTTCAGACGTGGACCCATCCCTTTAGATGGGTGTATGTGCACCCGTTAACTTCAAAATTATATATATATATAATGAGAAATTAATATAAATTAAAATATAATTAATAATGCACCCATAAAAAAGAAAATAATATCATTACATTACTGATACAAACTATAAAATTCACCCACGAGATCTAGGTTCGAATTGTGAGTTCGTCTCTGCCTCACTCCCCATAAAAATTTCAAACATATATGGGTATGCCCTACTTTTTGTTTCCTCAATAACCTTTTGCTTTGATTGTGATGTGATATTTTTATTATTATAAATCATAATATCTCCCTTCACATCATAATATACTTATATTATCCATTCTCCCTTTCTCAATAAACTTTCGCCTTGATTGTGATGTCATATTTCACACGTAATATTACTCCCAATACTTGGCCTCTTATACTATAAGATTGAGGGTTTTTCACACCATAATATATTCATACACTAGCACAAGAATAGTGATTAAATAGTAATGGGTGCTAAGCTTACAGTTATAGAAAATAGGTGCAACGATGATATTGAAATTAGAGTTTGGGTTCCTCCGGCTCGACCCGACAAATTTCAAAGCATAATTAGAATTGAAGCAAATGGTGGATGGAAGGAAGTGAATTCCAAGAATTTCATCTATGGAGACGCTACAATTCTTAATGATGATGATGATGAATTTGTGTCGTCTACTATGTTAATGATTTATGCTGATGGTGTTTATACAGGATTTTACTTTCTTCTAACGGATTTGGCTAAATATGCTAAAATCATCTGTAACAGAAATGAAGAAGGGATTTTTGTTGTTGAAGGAATCAAACCGACATTCAACTTCTGCAGATTCAAGTAATTTTGTTACAACTTCAAATGTCACTATACTGCTTTTGGTGTTTTTAATTTTCTCACTTAATTAAATTAATGTGCTTGTATATAGCATAAAATGTTGTTTTAATTGATTTCGTTATGCCACGTACATTAATTTATTTCTCAGGGGCTGCGCCTTTTTTCCCTATCTCAGAGGAAACAAAAAGGAGATGATTTAAAGCTGGTATGTTCTGAACTATTTAATATTTTAATTCCTTCTTCTTATTCTTCATAATATTGTTATTATACTATACAGTTATTTGATGTTTGGGGTATACAACAATGCACTAATTATCTCCAATTCTTGATTTACTTGTCTCCAGGTTCTGATCATGATGATCATCAAGATCCAGGTAGTAGAAACTCAAATGTTATAATAGATGATGTATTGTGTTACCATTTTAATTATCTTATGTATTTTTGTGGGATTATGTTTATGTTGTAATGTTATCTTTATTCCAACTTAATTAAAATAATGTATGGATCAAAGATTGATATCTCATTTCTAGATCTCCTAATTTTGCACTAGATCTCATTGTTAAACTTTTGTCCCTTACATTTTATTATACTACATACTACAGTAAATTAATTAATTATATTTATTACCTAATTGCAATTCCAATGCTCTTAAGATTTCACCAAATCAGCCCTAGCTAGATGAAAATTTACGTAAGAAAACATGAAATTAACATGAGATTTTTGTTACTTAGCTATGAAATTTTGTCCGTCACTGATTTCTCTTTGTTATAACTTGTGGCCAGGACCAGGAGTTGTCGCTCCTGACTTGTCGCTCATTAGTCAGTACTATTGAATTTCCTTTATAAATTAAAACTTCATAATCGTCCATTATATATTCAAATACATACTTGTATAATTAAAAAACATATGGATTATGTTAAGAAACATTGGAATCTCACTAATTGGAAGGAAAGGGAGGGCTTCGATCCATTGTGATTCGCTTTCTTGGTATGGAGAGATCTCTGCCATAAAAGAGAGAGCTCCTAAGCCTTATTCTGCATATCAAAGAGCGACATAATTCTCTATTCATTCGAAATAATTATAAAATGAATTTAGTAGAGGAAAACTGATGTGAGTGCATGGATGATGGATAACATGTGACACATTACTGGGAAAAGACAAAGAGATTTTGTCAAAACTGACATAACTTCTTGAGGGGTCGACAGTCGACAAAAGAATGCTCTTTTAGCCCTATTTCCCCCTTTTTTCAAACTTTATTTTGTGCCTCTTATTTCATTCTTATTACTTATTTTTTTGGATCAAAACAAATTTTCCTCACTCTCTTAATTCAGATGCAACTTACACATTTTGTCCTAACTTTAGTCCTGAAGTTGCCACATATATTCAGTTAACCGATCATAAAGGTTTAAAATAGAGATGTTGATAAGTAAGATTTTATCTGAATGAAATTTAGAGCGCTCGATATGGATTAGGCATGTTTGACCAATCAGGTTAAACATATAATTTAATGGGGAAATGTTATGAATTTTGGAGCTTGCTTAAGAACAAAATTTTTAAATTAAAGTCTCAATAAATTCGTTGATCCATATATGTAGCATTTTAAATTAAAATTTAAAAATATGTTTTTTTTTTTAAATTTAAATAGTGAGTTGCCCGATGAGGCCCGCAACCTTTGTAGTGATAGATTGGACTAACTGTTTTATGGCCCATCATTTTGATGAGTTAGTCGAATCTAATCGGTTAAATTTAAAATTCTGCATGAACTAACTTAAATAGACTGAATCAACCCATTTTAACAGTCGTAGATAAACTGGAACAAGTATAGAAGTCTCCCAAACTATTTAGTGGTTGTTTGGTATGAAGTATAATAATATTGTTGAGTGTGGTGTATTTGTAATGCTAATATTAAAAATGTTTATATTAGTTATACTTGGATTAGTTACGTTGTAATTTTTTCTTATGTAATGTTTGACTTAGTGTATCATAAATAACATGCATTACATAATTTCTAAAAAAAATAAAAAATTACAAATATACCCTCCACATAATGATGAAAATAATGTGAAAAAAGTGTTGAGAGGCAATTGAGTGTCTTTGATTATGCGTGTGCATTAAAACTCTTTACATCACTAATATCATATATTTCTATACATTTGTAATACACAGTATAGTTTACATATAAATTCAAAATTATATTAAATAAAATATTAATGATACACAAATCTAATACATACATTATTTTTATTAATACAAAATATCAAAGGACCTCGTAATTTTTGTGGATTCTTAAAACCTAAAAAGTTATGGTTTATTTCCTCCTTCGTGTACTTATTTTCTTCGTTAATTACCGATTGGGGTCAATGTCTAAACCCCACTAGCCACGACGTTTGAAAATAAAATAAAAAGTCTTGTACGGACTAATTTTCATGTCTTCTTTTAGTGACTAATTTTCATATCTTTTTGTAGCGACTATTTCATGTCTTCGTGTAGTGACTATTTTTCATGGCTTCATGTAGTGACTAATTTTCACGTCTTCCTTTCTTTTTTCTTTTCTTTTTTCTAACTTTATTTTCTACCACTTTTTTTTAATGGCCCGTCATAATAATGAGTTAGAAGGTATTTGGATTGACTTAAAAATTGGTCAAACCTACTTTTAAGCCAGTTTTTTTTTTTAATTTCTGAAAGTGTTTGGCAAATTTAAAAAATAACTTAAAATAAGTCATTTTTCTTAAGCCAATTCAAATGGGCTAGTCGAATGTGTTAAATTCTAAAATCTGTATGGACTAACTATTTAAATCAATCCATTTTGACAGTTATAGATAAACTGTGAGTTCTCAAAGCCTAAAAAGTTACAGTCTATATTCTCCGTGTATTTATTTGCTTCTTTAATTTATTGATTGGGGTCACTGTCTAAACCCCACAAGCCACCATCGTGGAGTTTGAAAATAAAATAAAAATAAGAAGTTTTATAGTGACTAATTTTTATGTCTGCTTTTATGTCTAATTTTCATGCCTTCTTTTAGTGACTAATTTTCATGTCTTTTTGTAGTGACTAATTTTCATGTTTTCTTGTAGTACCTAATTTTCATGTCTTCTTTTAGTGTCTAATTTTCATGTCTTCTTTTAGTGTCTAATTTTTATGTCTTCTTGTAGTTACTAATTTTCACGTCTTTTTGTAGTGACTAATTTTTATGTCTTCTTGTATAGTGACTAATTTTCATGTCTTATTTTTTTCTAACTTTATTTTCTGCCTCTTCTTCTCGTGGCCCGTCAAAATGGTGAATAGTCTAATCTAGTCTGGTAAATTCTAAATCTGTATGAACTAACTCAAATAGGCAGAATCAATCCATTTTGATAGTTATAGATAAACTAGAATAAATATAGAAGTTTATCGTACTATTTAGTGATCGTTTGGTAGGGAGTATAATAAAGATGTTGAATATGGTGAATTAGTAATGCTGATACTAAAAATATTTGTATTACATAATTTCTAAAAAAATATATATTTATTTACAAGTATACCCTCCTGATGAAAATGATGTGCAAAAGATTTTGAGAGACAATTGTGTCTTTGATTATGCTAATACATGCATTAAAACCATTTGCATTATTAATACCATAAATTTCTATATATTAGCTATACACAATAAAGTTTATACATAAATTTAAAAATATTAAATAAAATATTAATAATACACTAATTTAATACATATATTATTTTTACTAATATAATTTATGAAAGGACCTCTTGAAAAAAAGAAGAAGATTATTGTGGATTCTCAGAAGCCACAAATCTATGTACTTCTTTAATTAACTGATTGGGGTCCATGTATAAACCCCACAAGCCAACCATATGGTGGACGTTTGAAAATAAAAATTGTGGACTCTCAAAAGAAAAGAGAACAAGGAAAGGTTAAGTAGAAAACAACGCGTTTTCCTTGTAAGACGACTATTATTAATAGCATTAAAAATATCTTTCTATTTGATCAAATTGAATTTAAATAGATTTAAGGCCAATGCTCAATTTTTGGGAGGCTCAAATTTCTTCTTAACCGCATTAGAATAGAAGAAATAAAGAAAATATTATTTTTAATTCTTACATTCTTTTCGCTAATACTCATATTATTTATCTTTTTTAGTTCTTTTTACAATTTTCTTTTTTAAAATCTTTGATAGTTAAAGCAATACTCTGTCAAAAACATGAATCAATAGTCTAAAAGTGAATTATATATTTTATTTTATTTCTTCGTAATTTTTCATATTAAAGTAGGGTATACCAAGTTATCAACTTTTTGAATCAGATTCTATGATTCTAACTCTTATCTTTATTTAAATTTTATCAACTTATCACTCATAGAATTATGTTAACAATTCATATAATAATTATCTCAATAAAAGGTTGTTTTCCAATGTTGAATTGATGAAATCTTACTTAAAAATAATAATTAAAAATATTATTTGAAAAAAACATTTATAAAAAAGATACTAGGAAATAATTTACATCTAGAAATTTAGAAAATAAATAAATATGGATAAATTTATTTATATTTTAGGCCTATAATTATCGCTTTAGGCCTCAAATTATGTTGAGCCACCCCTGGATATGTCATATGACATAGCAAGTAGAGTCGTTCAAAACGGAACCGAAATCGATAATCCGAACCGAAAAAAGTTATTGATTTATCAATAATTGGTTTATTGGGTTTTGATAATGTTTTTAATTTTTTTTATATCAGGTTATCTATTCTTAACGGTTTGAGATTTTGTAACGGGTTAACCGAACCGTTAATAACCCGATAGTAAATTAAATGATTATATTTATATCATTTTGTATAAGGTCCTTGATTTATAGTTTGGTTTCCTACTTTTATTTCTAGTTGTCTCAAACTCTTGAGTTTGCTTTTGAGCAAGATGCAATCTATGAAATCATGTGCATGCTTCATTTGGTTTGTCACCTTGTTTATAGGTGATTTTCAAATATTTTTGTGTGTCAAATCTTAACGGTTAAACCGATAACGATCAATAACTGACAAGTCAATATCTTAAGGGTTTTATAACAGTTTAGCATGTCTTAAATCGATAAATAATAAGTTAAACCAATAAACTTCAAAATCGAACTGAACCGGCCGATACACAACCCTAATAACAAGTGATCTCAAACTCTTGTAGGAGCATGAGAGTTTTAATATAAAAAAAATTGATAGAAATGTTGAGAACACCTCTAAACTGAACAAGAAGTCAGGGGTGCATTTCACTCATGTTGGGTTGTATATTGGATGAATCAGATGGATAATTATGCTTAAGGATTTAGCTTATAGAATATCAGATTTTAAATATACTAATTCGCTAATCAATCAATAGCTATCGCAATGGCAGAGCTAGAATTTTTATCAAGGTGATCAAGAATAAAAAAAATTCTATAAGTGAGTTGAATGCTATTTTGTTAGCCTAGCAATTCTGTCATGTTGAACGATCCCAATATTTATTTCTACCATACACAAACAATCAAGATGTTTTTTCTGCGCATTAATTTTATAATATAAAAAATATATAAATTAATGTGTATAAAGTGAAATACTAATTGATTAAATCAATCTAGATTTATTCTAAACACAAATCACACAATTAAAGAAAAAAGACTCAAAAAATCAAAATTACATTGTATGTTGGATAAAATTATATATACAATTATTATC
>JAJONY010042080.1:0-17863 GCA_029582405.1 Solanum gandarillasii | reverse complement strand
TTTGGTACCCCCCCCCCCCCCCATTTTAGTTTTTTTTTTAAAAAAACAACTCTCTTTGTAGGTGTGTGAATTTCAATAATTTTAAATTTCTTATTTCTTTTGGTAAAAAGAGTGTAAAAGTTAATATTTGGATCCTTTTTACAACACATGATGATATTTCTTTAGTATAAGTCAAGTATTTATGATTAAAATAAATACATAAAAGATATTTTATTGTATGAGTGATGCTCCTTTAGAAATACAAGTCAATTGAATGTGATGAATATATTGTGACCAAGATATAATTGGGTATATATATATCTTAATACAATAAGTCATGCTATATCTCAACCTTTGCTCAATTTATTTTCACATTTTAGGGGTGATTAGACTATATTTATTTATAGTATCTTATTTATAAATTGCCTAGTTATATTCATTAAATAACTTATATGAAAAGAATAAATAACTTTTGTTTCGTGATTAGGAACAAATGTTATTGCAGCGCGAATGGTTAAAACTTAAATGATTAGTCCAATAGGTCACGAGTTCGAGTCTAGGTTAGGTCCCCCCATTTAAGTTATTTTTTTTAAAACAAATTTCTTTGTAGGTGTGGGGATTTCAAACATCTGATTTTGATGAACTTCAAAATTTTCTAATTGGTTTCCCTATTTCATTTTAACAAACAATCCACTACAACACAAAATTGTTGAATAAGTAATAAAAAAGAAAGTGAAAGTAGAATAAAATTAGTTCATAATTAATATTCAAGAACATAATTAAGAAACAAAAATACTATGCACATAAATAGTAAGCCAAACTACAAGCAAATAAATAATAAGCCAAACTACAAGCACATAAATTAGTCTTTAAAAGACTTCAGATTTGCAATTTATGCACATAATTTAGCCCCAAACAAAAGTTACAAAAAAGGAAGATAAATTAGAATCCAAATTTTGGCAAAATTGCAAAGACATGATCAATGTCAACATCACAATCACATCCATAACAAGGTTGATCATCATGTTCATCATCACTATTAACATACCATCCATTCAGTTGAATAATATTCTCGTGTTCAGTATTGCAACAATGGCTTGGTCTTGTAACACCTCAGAATTGTCACGATCCAGGGGTACCCCTAGACGTAACAAGGCATACTTGACCCCGAAGGGGTCACATACAAGCCTCATAGCATATCTTGAACATAAGAGCATTAGAAAATAGTGCAGAATTTAAAACTTTTCTTTACAATCGAAGTCCTTTATAAAATGAAAGAGAATCCATGACACTATGTCTCAAACCATTTATAACACTTGAATTATAACTCTTGAAATACAATCTTAGGGACATAACTCTTACATAAGTCTAAAACATAAAAATAAAGGCATAAGGGACATATGGTCGAGTCCTCGAATACAATGAGGAGTCACCAACTTGTTCTTCTTGATCTACTAGAGGCCTAGCCACGAGGATGGAATCCAATATCTCCAAAACCTAAACTTATAGAAATGCAGACAGATGGGGTTAGCACAAAATGTACTAAGTATGGAAGTCATGCTTAAAAATCATTAAAACATGCATAAAAGGGACATTTCATTTGAAATCATGCTATATGCCATTTTTGAACATCATCTTTGAGATAGTTGGAGAATGCAACTCATAAGGCAAGCCATATATAATTCATCGTAGAATAAAGGATATCATCATATTAACAAGCATAGTCTTTAACATAAACATATTACACATTCCAATCTTCACAAGACATAGTTCATGCACATAGTCACATATCAAGATCATCTCATCATAATAGACTATAACATAAGCAACCTTAAGCTCTACTTGTGCAATGCATTGATAAGACCCCATAATCCTATCTACACTAAGTATCACTTCTAGGCCATCATGATCATGTATAACATACCTTGAGCCTAACAATAGTCAACACTCATGGACAAAGAGACATTCATGTTCATATCTTGTAATAGTAAAGTCATTCATAACAACAACCCATATCATTCATACATAAGTTCATATATCTTCATAGAATAAGGGAACCACACTATAACCCCTTCATGAGTCTACTTGTGCAATGTATAAGTGAAGTCCCATACCCCACACTCACACTAAGTAAAGCTCATTAAGAAGTCACAAGCATAGTCAATGTTCACATTCCTGTTCATGTTCATAAATCATAATAAAGCATGCATAACTCATATTCATTATGTCATAAGGGAAACCTACCATGCCTACTCTCAAAGTCTACTTGTGCAATGTATGAATGAAGTTCCATACCCCATTGATACTAGGCAGAACCTCTTAAGGAACCATACTGAATAACCCATGTGCTTGTCCATGTTACTTGTTCATGCGACTTGCTCAAGTCATTTGTTCATGTTACTTGTTCATGTAGGGAATATAGCCATAACCGACATAGACCATGTGAGCTACATGGAATCCAGTGTCATGTAACCACTCAACGAAAGAAGGTGTCCTACTTGCCTAAGGTAGAACTAACATGTTTAGATTTTAGGTGGATCCACTAGCTAAAGACCTATGTGGGCACATAGTTATGGGATAGGGAGATTGCTTCTAGAAAATCGACCTCTTGCATTGGCGGAGGAGCTTCTATCTCATGAGTTTACTTTAGATGACCACATCTTGCATTGGCGGAAGGGCCTTTACCTCACTTTCCATATCCACTCGGTGCTAAGCATTATTTCCCAAATTATACATAATTAGTCTTGAGTTACATTTACATGTGTGAAGGGACACTTTTACCGTTCATTCAATACAACTCATAATATAGCTCATAGATTCATTTAGGTGAGAATGAACTTTCAACCTTAGAATCATCATGAGTATGTAAGTAAACCTTTCACACCAAGATCATGTATTTTCATGAGTATGGACTTTCAATCAACACAATAGGATCATCATGGTCATGTATATTTCATGCATAATAATGTGTAAAGGTGCATATGAGAATTATACTTTCAATTAACACCATTGATACATCATAATCATGTTTATTCGTAGAGTGTATGTGTAATTATCCTTGCAATGACACAATAACAACATTATCATCATCCTAGACAATTCATACATAATCAAGTGTAAGGGAAAGGGAAGAATGACCTTTCAACAATACCTCAATTTACACAATAGTCATAGGATCTTCACTTTTTAAGTGAATCATAAGTTCACACACAATTCTTGTCAAAATGTGCAAACCTTCATAATATGCCCTTCAAGGGCTATGGATCAACTCATCCCAAACAGATAGCATTAGCACATTAGATAAGGGAATACCATGATTCAACAACTCATAAATACCTAATATCTTGCATTCAAGGGGTTGAGTCAATACATCGAGCATTCAATACAAGAAATATAGATACAACAATGACTCAAGTAGTCCATTCAATTCATGCATAAACTCATGTGATCATATTATAGGTCATGTGGGTGAAGTCTTTTCATAATAGGGCCATGTACAAATCAACATACATAATGGCTTCTTCTTGGAAACCTTAACACCCTTAGTCTATTCATTTTAGCTTTCAGTCTTAAAGCCCTAGGAATCCTCTTCATGTTACAAGCCTTACTCTCAAGCAATGCCTCACATGATCGTCAAGTATACCTAGTTCTCAAGGTAACCTAACCACATGCCTAATTCTTGATCAATTATCGTCATATAGGAAACATATAAACTCAATCTCAATACTACACAACCATGATCCATCATATAAGTCATAATCAAGTCAATTTATGTTGAGAAGCTTTACCCTAAATCAATTCATGTCTAGGTGATCTAATCTAAGGCTTTACATGAAGAAGTTCATCAATCTTAGAAGGTCACCTCTAACCCTCAATTTGCCTCTTTCATGGCATAACCCTAGACTATATCAACTTCATCATAAGATGTTAGGATAATCAAGTATACATGTAGATTCATACTTAGATCATGCAATTACATCATAATTAACTCACATCTAATCAATTGGACCAACTTGCAAAACCATCACATAATGTAAAGAAGAACCATAGCTAGTATTGGGGGTCTCATAGATTCTTGAAGGATTTGAGTTAAAATCATATAAAATCAATCATACATTCACAAACAAACAAATTCAACCGTTGAAAGTAACTTTAAAAGGAATCCATGGAGTTGAGTTGAAACCCTATCTAATTATGTTTTCTAGAATTGAGATAAAAGCTTTTGAAAGGGCTCCTTGGGTGATAGCTTCTGAAGGATGAAGAACTCCCATACCTTAGGTGTAGAATCCCACAAAATTCATATTGAAAATCTGCCATCTTCCATCTTCAAGCTTTCCTTGATCTCTTTCTTGGTTCTTCAATGGAGGTACTAGAGAGAAGACCTTTGGAGGGGAGAGTAGTTGGGTTTTGATTTGGGGTCTTGGGTTAATGAATTAATGAGGTGTTTAATACCTTAAAATACTATATATATATATAAAATAAACCCATATTAAACGACCCCTAATGAAAAAAACTTTAAAATGAATTTCCTAAACTAACCACCCTTTGGTCGAGTCTAAGGCATCCTATAGGTGCAAACCACGAGACCCCCATCCACATACCGTGGATGGGGTCACGCCCCATACTGTGGGGTCGTGGCTTGAGTCTGAAACATGGACTTGGGGGTCATGACCTACGGAGGACATCCTTGGGGAGTGGATGGACCTACGGCGTAGGTCTCCATCCGTAGGTAATGAGATTTTGGCAGCTTTTTGGTTTTAGGCAGCCTTGGAGGTTTAGACTTTAGGGTCCCCCTCAAGGACCCTTGGTTGGTCTTTGGGGGGTCGTACCTTGATGTTTAACCCCCTAGACACCTCAACCTAAGCTCGGGAAGTCAATCTACAACCTACAACCAAGCATCAACCTAAAAAGCTCACTTGTAAGGCTCTAGTTTCACCTACTAGTTTCCGTTAGGCTCTAGCTTGGTCTTACTAGTTTTCCGGGTGGTGACATTATCTCCCCCTTCAGAACATTAGTCCTCAAATGACACTTGAAACACTTTATGGAATTAAGGACTCAAGACTAGCAGCCCATCATGCATGAAACATCAATAATGCACAACTCAAGATACACTATTCACAATGTGCACTTATTCAAAGGAGGAAACAACAACTCCAATTCAACATGATCGATGCAATACAAGGAAGTATGAACTATATCTAACAACCCATTTATGCATGAGATTCTCATAACTTGTCATGTTCAAGGAGGAACTACCATCTCCTAGTCATTATATGCTCAACATACTGTCATGGAGCTCATATGCAATTTATTCTCAAAAAGCATTTCATTCAAGGAGGAATTTTTCAACTCCTAACTAAAATATGTCCATATATTCTTCTCATGAAGCACAATAGGCAACTCTTACTCAAGGCACCACAACATGAGGGAGACAATTCACATAAACTCATTTTCTTTCAAAACACAAGTTTTCATGAACATGCATTATATAAAGAAGTCATGGCAACACATAAGCACATAACATAATGTTAGCTAGGCACACCATCTCCCCCTTGGGAGTGAGCCTACACAAACACTTCTAAACATCATTAATCACATAGTCATAGGAAGAATTACCTTTTTCCTACTATAAGCAAGTCCAACACAACTTTATGGATCAATGAGCCATTTCATCAAAAACTTAATAAGGCATGTTCATCACATCATCTCATGAACTCAAATATGCCATCACCATACTAAATGCACAACAACACGAGGAACTTGTAAATCATGAAAAACCATTTTTATACTAGATAAGAATCTTTAAAAAACATTCATAACATAAGGATATAATGGAACTTTCTAAAACACTCATGAGTCCTACACATAAAACAAGCCCCAAAAAGGAAATCTTGGTCTCAAGCTAGAATAGGAATAGAAGAAAAGGATAAGGATATCGGGACTCTCAATCTATGTTGCTACTCAAGTACATGATCTCCCCCTTGGGAGTAAGCCCCCTTTTACTAAAACCTCAAATACTACTTCTTTTAAACAAACTCAAGCATTACCAAGGCTCATTATAACCTTACCGGGCTCTAAAACCAATAGAGGTCTAATAACCATGCATACAAATCCTACCAAGGTTAACATAAGTAGCTCTATGGGACAAGGAAATCATAGGACACATATAACATCTAAGGCTCCACAATCAAGAAATGAGTCAAGGAGAACTTATCATCTTTAGATAGAGGAGGAATAGAAGGGGACATAAGGATATTGGGACATCTCATTGGCCCTTGGCCTTCCAAATAAGCACCTTCAACTAAAACCCTTACTAAAATACTACTCCTCAACATTTTCATGGGAACACTTTCTTGTTCTTCTATTTCTTAACTTATCGGTCTAAGATCCCATTGGTACTTCAAAATTAGAGAGGTTCTCATTTAAGCACTCTTGCTCACAAGAAACCTTACCAACACCACTCAAAGTCTCATATGAGCCTACCAAACCGGGACTAAACCTTTCAAGCTCACCACACCTCTTAAGGTGAGAATTGTTAAGCCAATCTAAATCATGAACATCTAGCACACTCAATGACATTGCTATCTAAGTACATTTCATTCAATTCTAAAGTCGGAGCAAGTTATCACTCAACTCACACATCTCTCACACAAGGTGATCCTAAACCATGGAATATTTACACTTTTAGCCTCTTTCAAGGGAGTTTACTCACTCAACATCTCTAGGCATCACTTAAACACCACTATTCATCAAATCCTCCCAACACATCATAAAAATAATTATGGCTAAGTTGGGTTCTACCAACACACATATAACCACAATTTACCCATATATACTAAGGACAACATGAAAACTCATCATGTCCAACTTATCAAGTCATAAAAGACAAGTACTACCGGAATTACTCCTACAAGGTTCAACACCCTAGATATCTCATCTATAAACTCTAGAGGATCTTCCTCTATCTTTGACCCATAGAATTTTGGAATCTTTATCCCGAGTTGAGTCAATATAAGAAAATGATATCTAGTCTTCTCATTAGACATATAATCCCTTATAGGGACACTATGGCATGACTTAGAGAATGAAGAAGTGAGGTTTTCTAACATCCGATAGCCTCATATTCATAAAATGTGGCACACTTTACATTTATGAACAAGACTCTACTAGATGTAGTTTGAGACATCCTAAAAACCATCCCAAAAACCTATGCTCTGATACCACATTTATCACAACCAAGGGGTACCTCCTAGATGTAACACGGTGTACTTGACCCCGAAGGGGTCGCATACAAGCCTCATAGCATATCTTGAACACAAGAGCATTGGAAAATAGTGCGGAATTTAAAACTTTTCTTTACAATCAAAGTCCTTTGTAAGTCGAAAGAGAATCTATGACACTATGTCTCAAACCATCTATAACACGTGAATTATAACTCTTTAAATACAATCTTAGGGACATAGCCCTTACATAAGTCTAAAACATAAAAATAAAGACATAAGGGACATATGGTCGAGCCCTCGAATACAATAAGGACTCACCATCATCTTCTTCTTGATCTACTAGTGTCCTAGCCATGAGGATGGAATCCAATATCTCCAAAGCCTAAACTAATAGATATGTAGAAAGATGGGGTTAGCACAAAATGTACCAAGTATGGAAGTCATGCTTAAAAATCATTAAAACATGCATAAAAGGGACATTTCATTTGAAATCATGCTATATGCCATTTTTGAACATCATTTTTGAGATAGTTGGAGAATGCAACTCATAAGGCAACCCACATACAATTCATCATAGAATAAAGAATATCATTATATTAGCAAGCATAGTCTCCAGCATATACATATTACATATCCCAATCTTCACAAGACATAGTTCATGCACATAGTGACATACCAAGATCATCTCATCATAATAGACTATAACATAAGCAACCTTAAATTCTACTTGTGCAATGCATAAATAGGACCCCATAATCCTATCTAAACTAAGTATCACTTCTAAGCCACCATGATCATGAAAAACATACCTTGACCCTATCAATAGTCAACACTCATGGACAAAGAGACATTCATGTTCATATCTTGTAATAGTAAAGTTATTCATAACAACAACCCATATCATGCATACATAAGTTCATATATCTTCATAGCCTAAGGGAACCACACTATAAACCCATCACGAGTCTACTTGTGCAATGTATACGTGAAGTCCCATACCCCCACTCACACTAAGTAAACCTCATTAAGAAGTCATAAGCATAGTCCATGTTCACATTCCTATTCATGTTCATAATTCATGATAAGGCATAAATAACTCATATTCATCATGTCATAAGGGAAACCTACCATGCCCACTCTTAAAGCCTACTTGTGCAATGTATGACTGAAGTATCATACACCCATTCATACTAAGTAGAACCTCTTAAGGAACCATAGTGAATAACCTATGTACTTGTTCATGTTACTTGCTAAAGTCATTTGTTGATGTTACTTGTTCATGTAGGGAATATAGCCTTAACCGATATAGACTATGTGAGCTACATGGAATTCAGTGTCATGTAACGCCACGCCGAAAGAAGGTGTCCTACTTGCCTAAGGTAAAACTAACATGTTCAGCTTTTAGGTGGATCCAATAGTTAAAGACCTATGTAGGCACATAGTTATGGGATATGGAGATTGCTTCTAGAAACCCGACCTCTTGCATTGGCGGAGGAGCTTCCATCTCATGAGCTTACTTTAGATGACCCGACCTCTTGCATTGGCAGAAGGACCTTTACCTCACTTCCCATATCCACTAGGTGCTATGCATTATTTCCTAAATTATACATAATTAGTCTTGAGTTGCATTTACATGTGTGAAGGGACACTTTTACCTTTCATTCAATGTAACTCATGATATTGCTCATAGATTCATTTAGGTGAGAATGGACTTTCAACCTTATAATCATCATTAGTGTGTTAGTAAACCTTTCACACCAAGATCATGTGTTTTCATGAGAATGGACTTTCAATCAACACAATAGGATCATCATGGTCGTGTACATTTCATGCATAATAATGTGTAAAGGTGCATATGAGTACTATACTTTCAGTTAACACCATTGATATATCATAATCATATTTATGCATGGAGTGTGTGTGTGTAATTGTCCTTGTAATGACACAACAATATTATCATCATCCTAGAAAATTCATACATAATCAAGTGTAAGGGCAAGGTAAGAATGGCCTTTCAACAATACCTCAATTTACACAATTGTCATAGGATCTTCACTTTTTAAGTGAATCATAAGTTCACACACAATTCTTGTCAACATGTGCAAACCTTCATCATATGCCCTTCAAGGGCTATGGATCAACTCATCCCAAACATATAGCATTAGCACATTAGATAAGGGAATACCATGATTTAACAACTCATCAATACCTTATCCATTTCATAATCATGCATACACCTCATATCTGGCATTCAAGGGTCATATTGAGTCAATACATCTAGCATTTAATACAAGAAATATAGATACAACCATGAGTAAAGTAGTCCATTAAATTCATGCATAAACTCATGTGATCATATTATAGTTCATGAGGGTGAAGTCTTTTCATAATAGGGCCATATACAAATTAACATACATAATGGCTTCTTCTTGAAAACTTTAACACCCTTAGTCTATTCATTTTAGCTTTCACTCTTAAAGCCCTAGGAATCTTCTTCATGTTACAAGCCTTACTCTCAAGCAATGCCTCACATGATCACCAAGTATACCTAGTTCTCAAGGTAACCTAACCACATGCCTTATTCTTGATCAATTATAGTCATATAGGAAACATATAAACTCAATCTCAATGCTACACAACCATGATCCATCATATAACTCATAATCAAGTCAATTCATGTTTAGAAGCTTTACCCTAAACCAATTCATCTCTTGGTGATCTAGTCTAAGCCATTACATGAAGAAGTTCATCAATCGTAGAAGTCACCTCTAACCCTCAACTTGCCTCTTTTATGGCATAACACTAGACCATATCAATTTTATCATAAGATCTTAGGATAATCAAGTATACATGTAGATTCATAATTAGATCATGCAATTACATCATAATTAACTCACATCCAATCAATTGGACCAACTTGCAAAACCATCACATAATGTAAAGAAGAACCATAGTTAGGATTGGGTCTCATGGATTCTCGAAGGATCTGATTTAAATTAATATAAAATCAATCATACATTCACAAGCAAACATAATTCAACTATTAAAAGTAACTTTAAAAGGAATGCATGTAGTTGAGTTGAAACCCTAGCTAATTAAGTTTTCTACAATTGAGATAAAAGCTTTTGAAAGGGCTCCTTGGGTGATAGCTTCCTAAGGATGAATAACTCACATACCTAAGGTGTAGAATCCCACCAAATTCGTATTGAAAATCTCCCATATTCAAGCTTTCCTTGATCTCTTTCTTGGTTCTTCCATGGAGGTTCTAAAGAGAAGACTTTTGGAGGGGAGAGTAGTTGAGTTTTGATTTGGGGTCTTGGGTTAATGAATTAATGAGGTGTTTAATACCTTTAAATACTTTATATATATGAAATAAACCCATATTAAATGACCCTTAATGAAAATAACTTAAAAATGAATACCTAAACTAACCAGCCTTTGGCCGAGTCTAAGGCAGCCTATAGGTGCAAACCACGAGACCCCCACCCATGGACCATGGATGGAGTCACGCCCCGTACTGTGGGATCGTGCTTTGATTTTGCAACATGGAATTGGGGCCTTGACCTATGGAGGCCATCCACGAGGCGTGGATGGACCTACGGGGTGTAGGTCCCCATCCGAAGGTCATGAGATTTAGGCAGCTTTTTGGTTTTAGAAAGCCTTGGGGGTTTAGACTTTAGGGTCCCCCTCAAGGACCCTTGGTTGGTCTTTGGGAGGACGTACCTTGATATTTAACCCCTAGACACTTCAACCTAAGTTCGAGAAATCAATATACAACCTACAACCAAACATCAATCTAAAAAGCTCACACGTAAGGCTCTAGTTTCACCTACTAGTTTCCATTAGAATCTAGCTTGGTCTTACTAGTTTTCCGGGTTGTTACAAGAACTTTTCAGAGTTGAACAACAGAAAAATAGGTGAACAACAGTAGGTTTCACGGATTGTGAAAGGAACTAAGGTCCATCGACCTGTCTGTGGTTCACACCTAGCCCCAAAAGTGGTGGACCACGGAGCCCTTCACGGGTCGTGGACCACCTCACAAGCCGTTGAAAGGCTCGTGGAAATAAGGCAGAACCTTCCAAGCTTAGGTATCAAACCACGGAGCCCTTCACGGGCCTTGTCTTGATGACGGGCCATGGGAGGGTCCATGAACCTGCGCCAGCATATCACCAGCCCAGGTGAAGAATCACGACTTGTGGTCCTTCACACGAGTTGTGGCAGGGCTTGTGGTTAGGCCACCCAGAACCAGTAGTCACTAGCCAACAAACCACGACCTACTAAACAATCGTTGGCCTTTTGACGATCCATCATAGGGTCTGTGGTTGGCCTTCGTCAGATATTCAGTTAAACAGATGTACATGCTTCAGTTTTTGAATGTCATATTCATTAGTATATAACTGTTACATTCTTAGATTTTGCATGTCAGTATTTTGAGCTGTTCAATATTTCAGTATTTCAGTCATATTATGTCATATATATATTCAGTTGGGAGTAGACTTAATACCGAGTTGGACTAGGGTTCAACGTACCCGTATAATCCTAGAACTACGTGCCCCTGTAGGTTTATAAGTCCCCTCTGTGGGCATCATATTTAGTGATGACGCCACTCATGCCTTTATACCCCTGGCAAGGTATATTGGGTCCTCTTGATGGGGCGTATACATCGGACTCCACGTTTAGCTCACGTGATTTTATGTCGGTTAATAGTAGCTCCCACAGTAAGACTCTAGTGCATTTGATCAAGTTTTCAGTTATATTTTAGTATTTAGTCTCATCATGTTGCGTACTTGGTCATTGAATTCAGTTTAGTTCATTTCTATATATTTTAGTATCTTCATCATGTTCAGATTATATCATTGTGCAGTAGGCTTTTTCCAGTTTATATGTTTGTTCAATTATATTCTATATTCTACATGCTCAGTACATTCCAAGTACAGACACATACTTTGCGCTACATCCTTTTATAATGTTGGTTCAGGTCCTCAGCATTCAGATCACGCGTAGATCAGTTCCCGATCCATATTCAACTGCTTTAGTGGTGAGTCCTCATACTTCGAGGACAATAGACATGTTTTCAGATTTAGTCTTTCATTTTAGTTTCAGTTTTGCTAGAGTTAGCTGGGGGCATGTCCCAACAAATCTAGTCAGTTAGAGGCTTTTTAAGACATAGTTAGATTCAACTTTAGTTTTAGAGTGATTTTTCAGTATCACTAAACTCTTAGGATTATTTTATATATTCAGACCAGTATTGGCCTTCTACATTATTCAGTTATCTCATGATTTAGCTTCCGCATTAGTTTATATTTTCATAGATATATTTAGTTTACTTATGATATGCCATTTCAAGGTTAGCTTGGGGTCACTGGTGATCCTAGGTCCCGTGTTTATGTCCAGGGATAGCCTCGGGATGTGACAAACTTCGTATCAGAGAATTAGGTTTAAGAGTACTAGGATGTCTAAAAGACACACTAAGTAGTGTCTCTTTCATGGGTGTGAAGTGCACCACATCTATATGAGAGGGAGGCTACAAAGTGTTTTAGGAAAACTTCATTTTATTTGCTACTCTTATCGTGCATGAGGTATGATCCAACTTCTCGTTTCTAATTCGTCGTTATACATTTCAGATCATGCCTCCTCGTAGAGATTACGCAAGGAATGCCAATGCCCGCAACGTTAACGCAGTTCCTCCAGTCCCAGACTGTGAGATTTCGAATGTAGAGTTTTGGAATGCTATCCAACTTTTGGCTCAGAGTGTGGCCAATCAGAACAATTAGCAGGTTCCAATTCCTACAAATGCTAATGGTGGATCAGTGCTAGCTAGGATCCGAGATTTTGTTAGGATGAATCCGCCTGAGTTTCTAGGGTCGCAAGTTAGGAAAGAACCCCAAAACTTCATTGATGAGGTTAAGAAAAACTTTGGAGTGATGCAAGTGACTGGAAATGATAGAGTAGAGTTGGCATCCTACCAGCTTAAGGATGTGGCTCACATATGGTTTACACAGTGGAAAGACAAAGGTGAGAATGCAACTCCTGTAACTTGTGAGTGTTTTACTGGAGCTTTTCTGGATAGGTTCTTCCCGAGAGAGTTGAGGGAGGTTAAGGCTCATGAGTTCATGAATTTGAGGCAAGGTGCCATTAGTCCAGGAGTACGGACTTAAGTTCACCAGCTCTCCAAGTATGCTCCACATATGGTTGCCGATCCCAGGGCACTAATGAGTAAGTTCTTATTTAGGGTATCCGACTTAGGGAAGACAGAGTGCATGAATGCTATGTTGCTAGAGAATATAAACATTCTAGGCTTATGACTTATGCTCAGCAGGTTAAGGGAGATAAGCTTAGAGAACTGGATAAGGATAACAAAAAGGCTAGAACAGGCAACTATGAGTACTTTTAGCATAAATGGGGTGGTGGAAATCACTCACAGTTTCAAAAGAAATCTTCAGCTCCAACACCTTCATCAGCTAGTGCTCCATCCCTTGGTTTTGACAGGATCAGAAAGGTAGGGCATCAGGATCTAAGTCTCAAGGGAGTACTTCAGGTAACAGGACCTATCTGACTTGTCCAAACTGTGGTAAGAACCATCCGGGAGAGTGTTTTGCAGGCAAGGAAGGATGCTATGGGTGTGATCAGTATGGTCACAGGTTGAGAGATTGCCTTCTTTTATACATGGACAAATAGGTGACAATAATATGGCTTAGTCTATAGCTCCAGTAGCACCAATAGGTCACCCAACTCAACAGGGTGCTTCGTCTGGTGTAGGTGGCGGTCAGTGCCAAAACATATTGTATCTCTCCAGGCTCGCTAGGACCAGCAAGATTCTCTTGATGTAGTCACTGGTACGTTACGAGTCTTTTATTTAGATTTTTATTCTTTGTTAGATCCAGGGGCTACACTTTCCTTTGTAACTCCCTATATAGCAGTAAACTTTGGTGTCAGTTCAGAAACTCTTTCAGAATCCTTCTCAGTCTCTACTCCAGTAGGTGACCCAGTTAAAGCTAGGTGGGTATACATAAATTGTCCTGTATCAGTCTCTCACGAAGTCACCTCAGCAGATCTTGTAGAGTTAGAAATGGTAGACTTTGATATCATTCTGGGCATGGATTAGTTACATTCATGTTATGCCTCAGTCGATTGTAGAACTAGGATTGTTCGTGTTCAATTTCCAAACGAGTTAGTCTTAGAATGAAAGGGTAGTAGCTCAGTGCCTATGGGTCAATTTATCTCTTACCTTAAGGCCACAAAAATGATCTCTAAAGGGTATGTCTATCATCTTGTTCGGGTTAAGGATTCAAGCTTCGAAACCCCAACTCTTGAGTCAGTCCCAGTAGTAAATGAGTTTCCAGAAGATCTTCCTAGAGTTCCTCCCGAAAGGGAGATCGACTTTGGAATTGATCTCCTTCCAAATACCCAGCCTATTTTAATTCCTCCTTACAGAATGGCTCCAACCGAGCTTAAGGATTTAAAGGACCAATTAAAAGACCATCTAGATAAGGGCTTCATCAGACCTGGTATCTCTCTATGAGGTGCTCCAGTGTTGTTCATGAAAAAGAAAGATGGTTCTCTCAGGATATGTATTGACTATCGTTAGTCGAATAAAGTCACCATCAAGAATAAGTACCCTATCCCAGGATTGATGACTTGTTCGACCAACTTCAGGGTGCTAGTCATTTTTCAAAATTAGACCTCAGATCCGGTTATCATCAGCTCAGAGTCAGAGATAGTGACATCCCGAAAATTGCCTTCAAAATTCGGTATGGTCATTATGAATTTGTAGTTATATCATTTGGACTAACCAATGCTCCTGCAACTTTTATGAACTTAATGAACTGGGTGTTCAAGCAGTATTTGGACTTATTTGTTATCATCTTCATTGATGATATCCTCATTTACTCTAGGAATGAGGAGGATCATCCAACTCATTTGAGAGTTGTTCTGCATACTCTCAAAGATTGCCAGTTATTTGCTAAGTTTAGAAAATGTGAGTTTTGGTTACAATCTGTTGCTTTCCTTTTTCATATCATATCTAGTGAAGGGATCCGAGTGGAATCTCAGAAAATAGAGGCAGTGAAGCAATGGCCCAGACCTACCTCTCCAACATATATTAGAAGTTTCTTGGGTTTGGCAGGTTGTTACAGGAGATTCGTTGAAGGATTTTCATCCATAGCTTAGCCATTAATTAAGTTGACTCAGAAAAAGGTTAAGTTTCAGTTGTCAAATGAGTGTGAGAAGAGCTTTTTAGAATTGAAAACTAGGTTGACTACAACTCCTGTTTTAACTCTACCAGAGGGTTCAGATGGTTATGTGATCTATTGTGATGCACCCAGAGTCAGCCTAGGTTGTGTGTTGATGCAGCGAGGCAAGGTTATAGCTTATGCTTCTAGACAGCTTAAGGTACATGAGAAGAATTACCCAACTCGCGACCTCGAGCTTGCAGCAGTAGTATTTTCCCTAAAGATTTGGAGACATTACTTGTATGGTGTTCACATAGATGTGTTCACAGATCATAAGAGCCTTCAGTATGTATTCACCCAGAAAGAGTTGAATCTTCGCCAGAGGAGATGGCTTGAATTCCTCAAGGACTATGCCATGAATGTGCTTTACCATCCTGGTAAGGCCAATGTAGTAGCTGATGCTCTTAGCAGACTATCCATGGTAGTGTAGCACATGTTGAGGAAGAGAGGAAGGAATTAGCAAACGATGTCCACCGGCTTTCTCGCTTAGGAGTTGGTCTTACGGACATGTGAGATGGTGATGTGATAATTCAGAATAAATTAGAATCTTCATTGGTAGCGGAGGTTAAGGAAAAACAAGACAGTGATCCTACATTTCTTCAGTTGAAGGGTGCAATTCATCAGCAGAAAGTTGAGGTTTTCTTTTAAGGGGGAGATGGTTTGCTTCGTTACCAGGGTCACTTATGTGTTCCTAAGGTGGGAGAGTTGAGGAAGTAGATCCTTATAGAATCTCATAACTCCAGGTATTCTATTCATCCGGGTGCCACCAAAATGTACTATGATCTGCGGGAAGTCTTTTGGTGGAATGGTATGAAGAGGGATATAGCAGATTTTGTGGCTAAGTGCGCTAATTGTCAACAGGTGAAGGTAGAACATTAGAAACCACAACGTATGACTCAAGAGATTAACATTCCTACATGGAAGTGGGAAGTGACAAACTTGGACTTCATTACGGGTTTACCTCGTACTCGTAAACAACATGACTCCATTTGGGTGATAGTAGATAGAGTTACTAAGTCCGGTCACTTCTTAGCTGTCAAGACTACAGATTCAGTGGAGGATTACGCTTAACTCTACATTAATGAGATAGTCAAGTTGCATGGGGTTCCCTTGTCTATCATCTCACACATAGTTCCTCAGTTTACCTCTCATTTATGGAAACCGTTTCAGAAAGTCTTCGTACTCAGGTTAATATAAGTACAACATTTCACCCACAGATGGATGGATAGGCAGAGCATACCATTCAGACCTTAGAGGACATGTTGAGAGCTTGCGTGATCGATTTCAAGGGTACTTAGGATGATCACCTACCTCTCATAGAGTTCGTCTACAACAATAGCTCGCATTCAAGTATTCATATGGCCCCTTATGAGGCATTATATGGGCATAGATGTAGATCGCCAGTTGGTTGGTTTGAAGTAGGTGAAGCAGCCTTGAATTGGGCCAGATTAAGTTCATGATTGTATGGAAAAAGTTCAGCTCATTAGGGATAGACTTAAGACAGCTCAAAGTCGTCAGAAGTCCTTCGCAGATGTAAGGAGAAGGGACTTAGAGTTCCAAATCGATGATTGTTTTTTTGTTATGAAAGGGGGTGGTGAGGTTTGGCAAGAAAGAGAAGCTCAGTCCTATATATGTAGGCCCTAACGAAATTGAAAGGGTTGGTAAAGTGGCTTATGAGTTAGAGTTTCCAGTAGAACTAGCATCGGTTCATCCTGTCTTTCACATTTCATTGTTGAAGAAGTATGTGGGTGATCCGGCATCCACAGTACCATTAGAAAGTGTGGTTGTGTAGGATAGTCTCAGTTATGAGGAAGTGCTAGATGAAATTCTTAATCGTTAGGTTCGTAGGTTGAGAAACAAAGAAGTCGCTTTAGTTAAGGTTTTGTGGAGGAGTTAGTCCGCAAAGGGAGCTACTTGGGAAGCAGAAGCATTCATGAAGGCCAAGTATCCTCATCTTTTTCCTTCAGATTCCGTTTTAGCTTGAGGTAATAGTTCCTCTCCAATCTCTGAGTTTACTCTAGCATAAATTCAGTCTTAGTATCATGTTACTTCAATTGTTCTTTCATTTTCAGCATATTTGCATATTCTTAGAACTCAGTTAAGTTAAATATCGGTTACTAGTACTTAGTGGTAGGGTATGCAGCTCTTTCCCTCCATACTCAGCTAGTTTAGGCTTCATTCAAGGATGAATGTTCCCATGGGGGAGATATTGTAACACCTCAGAACTTATTAGACCAGAACAATAGAAAAATAGGTGAACCACGAAAAAGTTCATGGACCATGGAAGGAACCACAACCCATCGACCTGTCTGTGTGTAACGACCCGGAAAATGATAGAGTGAAACTAGAGCCTCACATGTGAGTTTGGAGTCGAGAACTTAATGAAATGGTTATAATTGAATTTGACCCAAAAAGTTCTTAAAATGTGCT
>JAJONY010042079.1:0-16046 GCA_029582405.1 Solanum gandarillasii | reverse complement strand
TCCTCTCCTGACGTCGCTCCTTGCTTATCTTCTCTCTCCGTAATCGACCCTCATAATCACCCACATCATTCTTAAAACCTGCAGCTATCTCAGCTCTTGCCTTGCGTGCCAACTCCTGAAGCTCCATCTCTTTCTTTTCCTTCTCTTTGAGAATAATCTCTCTGTGAACCTTTGACCGCATTGCAATTGCTTCCGTAGCTTTCTCAGTTGCAACATACAGAGCCTCAGCAAGTTTTGGGAAATTATCATTGATCTTAACCTCATCAAATCCTCTGCTCCCATCAGCAGCAAGACGCTTATCAAGTGGGATTGTGTAACCTTTAGGGTTCTTCCAGTTCGATATACAAGGCGGAATCTTCCAATCCTGTTGATCCTTCACTGTAAGAGGACGAGGAGGAGAATGCATAACGGGCACTGGCGGTGAACCAGATGCCCTAGGTACTTTCTTGTGCTTGAACTTGGGTGGCTCCATAGGGTCCACCGCCTTCTCAACCATCTTAATAAGCCTTGAACCCTGCTGCTTACAAGACTTGTACTTAATGAACTTAGGTGGCTCCATAGAGTCCCAAGATTGTTGTGTACCAATCTTCTGAAGAAGGATAGCCTTGGTCTCCCGAGTAGTCTCCTCGATTAGTTTCTTCTTCTCTTGTACCATATCGAATTCCAAGTCTTCGTCATGATCCTTAACAAACTTGGGAACAAGATCATTGTAGTAACAATATACAATTTTCTTAGCGTTTTGGGCTTGTTTGGCAATTGAATCGTACCTGACTTGACCATGTTCGTCCACAGTAACACGCAAAGTGTTTCCTCCAACTTTCATGCTAGTCATGACGATGGAGAAAAAGAAGAATAAAAAATATGAATGTAAGAAATAGGTTATGTACTTATGTTGGGGTTTATATAAGGAGTTCACATGTAGAATCCTAAAAGGAAAAGGAAAGGATCCAAATTCCTAAATCCTACAAGAAAAGGAAATGGAAAAATCTCTTCCTATTCAAACAATTATTATTGGAATTCTAATGAAAAATTCCTGACATTTTTCATAAGCGTAGATCTATCGATATGGCTGGCCCACCCCCATTCGGATAGTCAATACATATTTTGAAATTTGACGAGTCAGGGTTGATCCACTTTTTTTGTGGGTCAGAAAATAGCCAGTCCAACCAACCAATACGTGGGGGTGTGGGATAGGTCAGGCCGTTAGCTCACTTATTTTAAAAGTATATTTTTTTTTATAATTTTTAAAATAATTTAAAAATATTAGCATAAATATTGACAAGACATCTTCATTTTCATCTATAGTTTATATGCACTATCAATTAGTTTAACAATAAAAATTAACTAAATTTATGAACTACCTTATAGTATTTAAATGTACACAAAAAAATAACTTAACTGATAAATAATGCCACCAATTTTGAGTAGCTATAAGTGTTTGAATATTTTCATGATGGACGCAACAAAAAAATTGGTGAGAATAATGCTGGATGATGATTCTGATGATATCGTAGTAATATGAATACTAGGATATCATATTTGATTTCAAACTGTAAATAACTTTTGAGTTTGGACTTTTGTTATTTTTAATAATCTATTTTTTTAATTTTTTTTTATTAGCCCACGAGTCAGCACAACCCATATAGCTCAGGCCCCACAGGTTAGGCTTGGCCTGGCCCATCGGGCCTAGATATATTGACAACTCCAATTAAGCGTAGACTTTAATTATTTTAAATTTTAATTATTCTTCTTTACTTGGTTATTTCATTGTTTTTACCCATTATAAAATATTTTTTAAAATTAATTTCTACTCAAATGAAACTTTTTAATGACAGAGAAGAGCCTAAATTTCCCCTCAACTATTTGAATTGGTACAAAACTCTCCCTCTTCCATCTTTCGGCCCTCAAATACCCTTGATGTCAACTTCTTGACTAAAAATTATCCTTATTTCTAACACTCATAAGGTGGATGGAGGGTAAATTTATACCAAATCGCATAGTTTACGGGCATTTTAGACCCCTCTCTATTAAAATAATTTGAAATTACTTAATATATGGGCTCGTCTCGTTGACCTGATTTTGGTTTCTATAATAAATTAAAAAGGAAAAAAGATAATCATCTACTATCTACACTCACCTCCCCCCCTCCCCACCTCCCCTCTCTTCCACTTTGTTTTTTTTTCTCGGATCTTGTCCACTTTTTTTTTTTTTTTTTCCAACTATTTACAAATTAAACAAGGTATAAAAAATATAAAAATAACGACTACATTCCTTTATAAATAATTAGTTCAATAAAAGATGATCTAATTAAATAACTATGTATACTATAATATTTCTTTTGTATGTATCCAAAATTTAGAATAAAAGAATGAAAATAACTTTTTTTCTTATTCCCACCTACTAGATAGTACAAATTAAAAGAATATGATCATGTAAGTTCATTTCAAGTTTTAATCCTCGATATCCTAATTAATAATAAAAGATTTAAAAAAAAAGAATAAAAAAAGGAAATGAATAAGATAATTGAATAATTGATAGCAAATTTTATATTAATAAAACATAATAATCTTTTTTTAGATTGACAATCAGACGGGACAAGTATAAATTTTAATTAGATCCCAAATTATGAATTGAGCTATAGTAACTTGGGGGTGGGGGGGTGTTGATTTAAAATATGCAATAGGAAGATATCATGAAATTTACATTTTTAAAAATATTATTATCAAGCATATCAGGTCAAAACATGAATCATATGTAGTTTATTTATTATATATTATAGAAGGGTTTAAATTTGGACCAATCAAATTAGACAACATAATAAATAAATATTTAATAATTTTACTGTAGGATAGTTGTTAAAAATAAGGGTTAATATGAGCTAAAGTTTTATATCGAGGATATTTTTGAGCGAAAAGGTTAACGTCGGGGGTATTTGGGAGCCGAAAGGTGGATGAAGAGAAGTTTTATACCAATTCAAATAGTCGAGGGGCACTTTAGGCCCTTCTCCGTTTTAATAATGATTTTTTTGTTCACATGTGTTAGTCGGACAAATCCTACTGAGCGTGATTTTTTTCTTCTTAGATCGAATTAGAATGAAATAGATTCATTCAGTAACTTTCACAACAATCGAACTTTGACCTCCTGTGCCTGTGAATTAAAGAAAGGAGGAGCTGAAAGCCACTTGACTGTAAGGAGAGGACTTCCAGGGCTTGATCTACGGCTGCATCCCGTGCTTTGGTAGAATAGAGTATAAAACAATTAGCTAGTGTGTATGTCCATTACTCTAGAAATAAATTCTTAGAGGACAAAACCTAAAATAATCCCTTTATCTTTGGGTTAATACTCAAAAGTCATCCTTATGTTTTCACATGGAACATTAATAATCCCTCATGTTTGCAATATTGGTGCACTTTTGGTCCTCCCCCAAAATTTTGCCATTTTTTAAACATCAATTATGTACACAATTAATAATTCCTCATGTTTGCAATATTGTAGGTTTTGTTTTCTCTCCTTAATTTTTATTATCGCAGTAGAAATATTAATATATTATTCCAATCTGTAAGTATATTCAGAAATTATATAAAAAAATATACTATAGCTCTAGATAACAATTCAAAATATTTAGAAAGCCTTTAAAAATATATGATCAAAGAGACTATTTTTTTGTGATTTTCAAGACCGTTACTACGACAAAAAAGTATATACTTTCATCATCATGTTTAAAATAACGAAGATCCTTTAATAATTTTTTTAAATACCGGAATGGGAGAACATTTAAAAAAATCTAAGATATTTGTAACTTTTGTAACATTTAAAAAAATCTAAGCAAAATTGTGGTTGAAGAAGGAGAACTGGTATTATTTTTCCTTCTCTCCTTTTCCCACTACAACCTTTATCATGGAAGCATGGAGCTTATGCAAAGTAATCATATGTGAGTATCATAAATCTTCGACCATTCTTGAAATTGAATCATAAACATACATTCCCTTTTCACTATTAACAGATGACATAAATGAAGACGTAGCTGCACCTTTCGGTGATATTAAGGAGAGAATTTCCGATATTCAACCTTCAAGGAGAAATTGGAAATAGTCTATCGAAAAAATCAATAGATTAAAGTTGTTGAATTTATGTACTGTTTATATAGAAATCAAATAAAAACTACAAGATTTTGAAACTTCTTTGATGGACAGCCAAAACCAATTAGTCAACCAAACTTCAGAAAAGTTTCTCAAATACCAAAAATCCAAAGCTTTTCTTAACAACTTAGAAATACAAAATGTCGCCAAGTGTATAACAAATCCTTCAAAATAGTATATTTTTGGAGCATCTGATATGAGTCCTGCAACATAGTCCAAAAGAGAGATAGAGAGACTTGTGTCTCGGCGTAGTAAAGGGAATTATTTCTTCTTCATTCTGCTCGAAACTCTATTCCTTCAACAAAGAGGTTGTCTATCCCAAAGTGACACCTGATATCCATTAATCGCGCTTCAACATCTCCGTCCTCCCCTGCATCATTGAAAAACTTTCCCATTTCTATTTCCATCCATCTATCAACTCTTCTTTGAGCATTAGGCCAACTAATTTTCCTGACTCTTCGTAGTTCCTCAGTCTCACGATTGACAAATCTAACAACTGAATTACCAATTACAAGACCAGAATATGAACTTGGAGCTAATTTGTACAGTAGATACGCGGCGTATGTTGTTCTCTTTGACAACATTTGACTAGCAATCTTTCCATGGATATTTAGTGAGCAAGAACCCTGGATATTAGCCACTTCTGAAAATCTGCAAAGAAAAAACAACAATTTTTCTCAATATATTCATTTAAATTACTAGGAATGCATGTATTATTAATGATGAAATGATTGATAAAAACTTAGATAATATTGTGTCTAACAGTTATTATAGATTTTCATGAATTTTCTCATCTTCTGCTTTTGCTACCAATAATGAAAGATCATGTTGCTCGGATTCTTTCAATGTTAATGCATGGTAACATTCATTAATGACTTCTCAAGGAATGGATTTACAGAATACTTCTTAAAAAATTCTGATGTATTTAAAAAGTTTAAAGAGTTCCAACATATTCTGGAAAATGATATTAGAAAGAGAATCAATGTACGAACAATGGGGGAGAGTACATATCACGTGGGTTCAATGACTACCTTAAGAGAGGATGATAATGCGACATTTGACTTGCCCAAGTATGCCACAACAAAATGGAGTAACTGAAAGAAAAATTAGACAATTGGCTTAGATATGTAGAAGTATGTTGCTTAGTATGAATGTATCAATAAGATTTTGGGCAGAATGGATGAAAACCATTGTCCACAACACGAACAGGCTGCAATAGGCAAGATTGGGATTCATCTCATCATTCGATAAACTCAAGAAGATGATACCTATTGTAAGTCACTTTCGAGTATTTATTTATGTGTGAGCTATGTGTTTGATAGTAACCAGAAGGAGGGAACCAAAGAAATAGAACAAACCAAGTAAATTTACTGGCAATAGTTTGTTCAAGACTCTTAAACACAATTATACCAATAAAGTTGTCCGTATGGAGAGGACAAGACTTCAGAATACATTAGTTTTAATTCTTAAGTACATACCTCAAATAACTAACATAATTACATATATTTATACAGAACGCAATAGGATAAGACTGACACCATAAACTACAACTAGGAATAATAACTGCTAGACCAATTGTTGTAGCAAATCAAGGGAACAGTTGCTAAACAACTGCTGTAGCAGTTGTGTTTGTCCAGAACTCTTCAAATCTTTATCCTTCTGTCGATTTGATTAAAAGACTGTTTGTTGCATCTTTAGACGAACAAAGAAAAGGATGAAGGTGTTGAGACTCAACCACTCATAGAACATATAGTATTTGATGAAGCATCACCATGACATTTCAAAGAAGTTTCCTACCAGACTCAATAGTACTTGAGCAAAATCTGCAAGAATAGCTCAAAGAAAAGGAACAGGGAAACAAGATAAAAATTAACCAACAGGCAACTGGAAAATCCAAATCACTTGCACCAGAAGTATCTACTGTAAGTCACTTTGAAACTCCCGACGCATTACAATAAGAAGTACAAGAAGCACCACGACCACAGTAAGGAGGTCTTTATGACTGAAATGTCCAAACACCAAGTATATGGATGCATAATAGGTATTTGCCCTGAGTTTCTTACTATAAATAGGTTTTTCTTTTCCTAAAAAGAAAACATAAAGTCTCCATATTTGGTTAGTCCTTTTCTTGTATGAAAATGTTTAGGACTCTATAAATAGAGGCTCATTCCTTCTAATTTAATCAGCATTCACAATGTAGTCATAGGGGCTTTGAGAGTTTTGTTTACGGGGGAATTTGTGGGACACAAGTTATTACTTGTGTGAACCTCTTTGTATTCCGAGTGAATTGGGTGAGGTTTCTCTCTATATTTTGTACTCTCATTTTTATGAACTACTCATCTCTTTTGTGGATGTAGGAACGTTAGATCTTTGTGTCTTTTAGTATATTTCTCATTTGTCTTCTTATTCATGGTCTTTCGAGGTTTGCTTTGTTAGCTTTCACATGACACCTAATTATTTC
This sequence comes from Solanum gandarillasii, assembly GCA_029582405.1. NCBI lineage: Eukaryota > Viridiplantae > Streptophyta > Magnoliopsida > Solanales > Solanaceae > Solanum > Solanum gandarillasii. The sequence goes on along the minus strand of JAJONY010042079.1, from coordinate 9,446 downwards.
GATCGTAACAATCTTTATGACTGAAATATCCAAACACCAAGTATATGGATGCATAATTTGCAAAGGTGAGTACCACCTTTAAAGAAGATTCAAAGAGTAGTGAGTGGAGAAGTTCAAGTGAGGAAGAGGTTCATAATAAGCCTGGACATCAAAATGATTGCGAAATCTCGTGGATCGCTCAAAATGGATGCAAAGAATAAATTAAGTTGGTGCTGAAGGGGAGTATTAAAATGTCATCACCAACTCAATTAATATCTATGTTATTTAAAAGAAGAATGTGGAAGATTCAAGTACTTATGAAGAATTGAAGGAAGAACGCAAGAATGAGAGCTCTACAGTACAAAGTCTAAAAGCATTCTAGAAATAAGTGGAAGGTGTATTTCTAGAACATTCTTTGAATAGATTCTTCAACCAACACCTATAAATAGAGGTGGTCATTTGAGTGGTATGTCTACTCATGTAAGGAGTGTATGCTTGTAGACACATGATCTGAGATTTTAAGTTTTATGGGGTTATGAACTATTATTTTTGCTTTCTTGATTTGAGATACATTATTTATACTTATTAACTGAATTTGTTAATATAAATGCAGAATTTGAGCCGAAGTTGTTGGATTCCACCAAAGCTCTAACTCTATTATGGCTTTAAAGTGAGCTCAAGTTATCTTTGACATTATCGTCATTCAAAAAAAAAACTCTAGACTTTATAAGTGATTTATGTTGCTCTTGTTTCCAAATTTAGCATTATATTTAATTTACTTGTTTGGTTTACATGTATTTGTTGGGTTCAATTGAACCCGTAACTCTATTGTGGTTTCGTCCCCAAAAGTTGTAATAACATAGTTGAATTGCCTTGAAATTTGTTTGAACATAATAATAGTTAAAAAAAAACTCTAGACTTTATTAGCGATTTATGTTTTTCTTACTTCTAAAGTTAGATTTGATGATTTAATATACTATTAATTTGTTTAGTTTACATGTATCTATATGTCGAACCCATAACTCTATTATGGCTCCACCCGTGGAAGTTGTGATAAGGTAGTTGAAGTGCGTTCACTTTGGCTCAGACATTATGGTCATTAGAGAAAATCCCTAGACTTTATAAGTGATTTATGTTGCCTTTATTTCCGAAGTTTGCATCATATATATTAACTTGTTAAGTTTACATGTATGTACTTGATGTTGATTCATCGTTTCCCTAAAAAGGACGGCTTGATTGGCTCAAATATGTTATTGGTTTTATTAATTTGTTAGATGCCCTTGTTGGAATTCAGAACATTTTACCGCAAGGAAATAACTATAATAGTCGATTTGATATAAACACTGATATTTACAATTAAATATATATTTTTTTGGTCATAATGGGTTTATCGCTAAAGTATAAAAATTGTAAGCACTAAACATTATATATACATTCAATTTATACTTTTTTTTAGAGTCCTTGTCTTGGCTGCCCAGTTTCAAGCTCGAATAAAGGAGGGTTCAGGTATGAATCCTCGTAATACAAAGATTATTGGGATGTGTGATCTTGGGCGTATTTGCATGCTTAAGAACCAACGTTTAGTCCAAGTTCAGAATTATTTGTTACTAATTAATAGTAGTGTCGAGTCATATGAATTCATTTAGACTAACCAACATGATTAGTTGTGTAAGTGAGGTTAAATGAAGAAACGAGCGCTGAAACCGGCATTGGAAAGCACGAGAGGATCCAAGTAAAAGAGCGCCAAGAAAGGAGAACGAAAAATGAAGAACAAGGCTTGTCTGTATCCCCTCCGCGTCGTGGAGAGGGATTTTATTATTTGTTCGCGAATTAGAATTGGAGACAAAACAATATGTATTGTGCACGCATCGCAGAGAAGAGATGATTACCAAGAACTGGATTTGAGAAATCACTCCGCATCGAGGACCTCACTGCCAGATTTGGCCGAAGTCAACAAAATATAAATAGACTTAGATTTTTATTTTATTTTTATTCTTTTTATGGGTTTTAAAGAACGACGACTTTGGGAGCTTTTCCATCTGTTCTTAGGGTTCATTCCTAAACTCTTTTATGTTCGATCTCTTTATGTTATTTAAACATTGCATAATTGAGATTCTTGATATGATTAGCTAATTTCCCTAGTTTTAGGGCTGTGGCTACTGGATGATTGTACTTTATTGAAGTTTTATGGATTGAAGTGAATCAATCTTGTGTTCTTATTTTCATATTTCGTGCTTGATCACCACTGAAATAAACATCTTGTCTGAATTGAACTCGGGTGAGGAAAAAGAGGATAGAAAGTAGGGCATGAGGAGCATGATTTTCTCTTATGAATTAGAGTTAATTTGTATCTATGATAGGCATATACCTAGAGACCGTGCTTGGTTATTAGGACAAAATCATAATGCTCGGTAATTGGTCCAGCCTATCCCCGCTCAATGATGTAGTTAGGCTTCCAATTATCGTAGGCGATTAGAGGTCGGGAGACCATAATCATATAATTAACCATGTGATCATTGATTCGATAGTTAAGTAATATCCATTTTACAAGATAATATGCATAAATCCTGAAGTAAGCTGCAGCCCTGGACTTTACCTAATCATTGTTTAACCTTTTGAAATTGAATCGCATTAGTTAAGTTTTTAATTAGATTTTAGATTAGAGAAACATTCACTTCATTGTTCTTGATAACACTTGTTTTGAATTGAAAGTATTGGAAGGATCGACTTAATCTAATCTTGAGTCCCTGTGGGTACGATACCCGACTCTTAAAAAGAGCCACTTTAATACTTTAACGACCACATACACTTGCGTGTGCAATTGAGCGCAACAATGTGCTCGCTTCATAATGCTACCGTTGGAAATTAGTGAACCATAAATTCACTTACAAAGTGAAGTTTTTTTACTATGTCCGAGCCAACTTGAATGCACTTCAATTTCTTTATCACAACTTTGCCGGAGGGGGCGGGGGGGAGAAGCCATAATAGAGTTACGGATTTAGTAGGACCCATCAAATACATATATATTGAAAAAGTTTATATAATGCTAAATTTGGAAACAATGGAAACATAAATCACTAAAGAAGTCTTAGAGTTTTTTTTTTAAATGACCATAATGCCAGAGCAAACTAAAATACACTTCAAAGCCATAATAAAGTTAATGCTTTTGTAGAATCCACAATCTCAAACCAAGAAACTAAAATATAGTTCATAAACCATAAACTTAAAATTCCAGATCCACCTTTGACGACTTATTCGATTGTTTTAGGACGAAACTCAATTCCTTCAATGATGAGGCCACTTATTTTGAAATCAACACGTTTAACCCCAATCAATCTATCTACAATAGGGCAATCACTACTTTCCTTGCTATTAAAATTTCCCAATTCTATTTCCATCCAACCATCTCCTCTCAGTTTGGGAAATAATGCTGCAAGCCTCACAATGTTGGTTTGTTCTTCAGTCACAATTTCATTCTTATCACTAACTAACATAATAGGTGAATCAATAGATTCAAGTCTACGGTACAAATTACCACTTTGAACACCAAATAAGCAACATAATAAGTGTTTGGTGACAATACGTTTGTTCCTATTCTTCCACAAATATCCAACCAATATGGAAAGCCAAGATATGCTACTTCTGAGAATCTGCAAAAAGTATTGTCAGAAACATTTGTAAAGATAATTCTTTTAAAAAAACTTAATGATATGTAGGGCATTATCTCCTTAATAGGTTACATATTTGAATTTGAATTAGTGGGCTTTGGGTACCATATGGTTGAACTAAAAACCAATAAATTTTAAAAGATTGAGTTAACTATATTACTATCTATGCAATTTAACTTGTTATAGAAGATTTTTCTTTTTGCAATCAACTTAGTGTTGTTAAGAACCTATGCTCTGTCCGAGTTCCCATAGCATAAAGACTACTATTGGTGGTGGGTAATTAAGAGCTTCCTATTAAGGTGCCTCCTTTAAAGGGCATGAACCAACTTTTCTTAATTGCAAAGGAATCTTTACCATCTTTGTTTTGTGCTAATTGACCCTCAATGATTAATAAGAAAAATATTAAGGGGTTTATAGGCTTGAGTGGGTTATCTCACCTAATGGACTTTTTTCAAAGGTTGGGCCATCTAATTAGTCTATAATGAGCAGGTTGATTAATGCTTGAGGCGGTAACTCAAAGTAATGGCTTGGTGGAGACAATATTGATGGCTTGGACCAAGGTGGGGGTGCTAGATGTGACCAACCAATAATGGTGATTTCGATCCAAAAGAAGTGTCCATTGGAAATTGTTAGGCATAATTGGTTGCTCACAACTTGAATTTTATTTTTGCGAAGTCAGGACCAACTTCGGTCTTGCAACTAAATTTTTCTTTTGCATTTAGTATTTTCTTGAGTAGTACACATTTTTATTACTTCTTTCTTGAGCACACACTCATTATATGAGTACACATAAAACTCTAACCACCTCAATTTATAGGTTGTGATGAAAGGATTTAGTAAATGTAGTATTCTAGAACTATAACTTCCACTTATTTCTAGCATGTTTTTAGACTTGCACTAAAGAACGTAACTCTCATTCTAGAGTTCTTCCTTCAGTTTACTACAAGTCTTGAATATCCTAGATTCTCTTTGAAATATCTTAGGTTTTAATTCAGTTCCTCAACACTAACTTAATTCATTCTTTGCATCCATTTTGAGTGATACATTATAAACCTCTTCTCCCTTTGAACTTCTCCACTTACTAATCTTTGAAGAATCTTCAAGGTTGTAATCTCCTTGATTTGGACTACCTTTACTAAAGTTGCATCTATCTACTGGGTGTTTGGGCGTTTCAGTCATGTAAACCTCCTTAGTTATGGTTGTGGTTCTTCTTTGACTTCTTCTTGCAATATGAAAGGAGTTTCACAAGTTCCAGTTTGCCATTAACTATTTTTTATGGAGATATGTTGGTGATTTGGGGTTTTTTTTGCCTCTTGGTTAGTTTCTATCTTGTTTCCTCATTTTTCTTCTTTGAGCTTATCTTGCAGCTTTTGCTCAAGTGCTGTCAATTCTAGTAGGGAGATTTCTTGGACCACCATGTTGATGCTTCATCAAATTCCACATTTCTTGACACTTACATCCGACTAGTAGTAGGGCTACAACAACTTCATCCCTTTATTTGTTCATCGTAACTAATAAAGATGCAACAAACAATATTTTTATCCAACTTACGGTAAAGATGATCTAGAACGAGCATAGAGGACTCACATCTCATCTCTCAAAAGTGCCTTAAATTAGGTATTGTATTATTGAGTTTCTCTAATGGTGAGATAAATCCCAATCTCGCTTGTGGCATCCTTTTCGTGATATGGACAACATACTTCATGCATTTCCCCAAAATCTTGTTGCTACATACATAGTATGAATCATACTTCTGCATATTTGTAACATGTGTTTATATTTTCTTTTTCGGCTACTCCATTTTGTTGTTACATATTTGGGAAAGTAAATTGTCACCTTATTATCTTCTGTTTAGGTAGTCATTGAAATCACATGACATGTTCTCCCCCATTGTCCATACAAAGACATTTGGTTCTCCTTCCAATATCATTCTCCACAATAGGATGGAACTCTTTAATTAAACTTCTCAAATACTATAGACTTTTCTTTTAAGAATTAAATCCACACTACCTTGAGAAGTCATCAATGAATGTTACCATGTATGAGTAACTACTAATAAAAGGTTGCTTTACTGGTTCAAACATGTCTAAGTGCACCAACTCTAGTGGTTTATTGTCTTGATACTTTGATACTCAACAGGAAAGTTGATATGCTTTTTCATATTAGCATACAACACATATATTGTCTCCTATTATCTCAGTCTGGGAAAGACCTTTTAATTTTGACTGTAGCATCATGATTTTTTATTTGTTGCATCTTAGGTACCCAAGACGTGGACTCCATAGACCATTTGTCTCATGATTACTCTGAGTATTCTTCACATAAGTTATTTTGGCTACCATAACATATATTGACTCTAATCTCTTTACCTCCATGATTGGAAAGCTTGTAATTTTTTTTCAAATTTCAATATATTTTTACGTCATTTGGTACAAACTAAACATAGTTTCCTAAGGTTGTTAGTTGCACATAAATAATAAGTTCTTCCTCAAACACGAAAAATGGTAGACATTTTAGTTTCACTTGTCATGAATTATGATGAGGCATAAACACCATCTTGCCAATATGAGTTATTGACATTCTAGAATTATTCGTTGTCACCACTATTCAACTGCCTTTATCCTTACTCATGTTGATAAGTTTTTTCACATCATTGGTCATGTGATTGGAGCATCCCGAATCACTTTGCATAGTCAAGCAATTTCTCACTTACAGTTGCACATGCAAGCTCTTCCCCTTTGTCAGAGCGAGATGTGATAATCTCTTATTGTTGATTGATTGCTTTCTTCTACTGAAGGTCTCAAAATCCCAAGCTTGTTTTTCATTGTCTTTCTAGTTTTGAGTAAAAGTGGATGAGTCACCTTCATCTTTCTTGTAACAAAAATCTCTAGAGTAGTAACCTATCTTTTCATAATTGTAGAACTTGTCCCTTTGTCGGCTATGTTGTTGAAATCTTGGCTTGCCTTCTTGCTGGCTTGCTAGATTCTTTGATGTTGATTCTTCTGATCCCTTCCTTGGTGTAATCTTCTCTCTTCACCATATTTCTGGTAGCCTTAAGGTTTGCTCAAGAGCGAATTACCAAGCAAAGACAATTATTGTGTGTCAATTGTGTCTCAATAATTAGAAAGAGAAAATACTAAGGGGTTGGTAAGCTTCAATGGTCTCTCCCACCTAATAGACTAGCCTTTTCGATTGAGTTGAATCTATAACAACTTGACAGTAATTTAACTTGTTAAAGTATCTTCTTAGTCTATTTTATAGGTTTCTATGGGTGTGTTTGGTATGAAGGAAAATGTTTTCTAATTTTCTCACGTTTGGTTGTCTTAATTGTTTTGAAAAATATTTTTCAAATCAATTTATTTTCCTAAAACTTAAGTAAACTGACTTTCCTTAGAAAAGTTAAGGAAAACATTTCCCAAAATCATTGAACCTCACACCTCAACTTTCCATACTAACTTAAGTGTTACTTATTGATTCTCGATAATAATCCTAAATCTAACTCATGATTCTCGATTCTCAACTCGACTCTCGACCTCAATTCGAGACCCAACTCCTGAGTTCTAATTAAGTTAGGTACAGATCTTGAGTTAGGATTAGAGGTTGAATTTGAGGTCGGATCCCAAACCAAGTGTTAGGATGAGGTTTTGAGTCGGTGTCAGAGTCGAGGTTTGGGTTGAGACTCAAGGTCGGATCTTATTTGTAACACCCCGTAGAAACTAGTAAGACCTAACGGAAGCTTGACGTAATCTAATAGGTGAGACTAGAACCTCACATGTGAGTTGAAGATGTAAATTTGATTAAATGTTGTAATATGGATTTTCAAGTTTAGATTTAAGAGTTTAGAGATCAAACGTCAAGAAATGACTATAACGTCCGGAAACTAGTAATTTCAACTAGTGAGTTCTAAGAGCCTTGTCGTTGAAGTTTGGAGTGTTGTATGAAGGTGAAAACTTGTAGAAGTGACTCCCATACTTAGAATAACATTTTTAGGTTAAACGTCCGAGTACGACTCCCGAAAGACCACTCGAGGGGTCCTTGAGGAGGACCCTAAAACAGTCCCCTAAAGCTACCTAGACAACAAGGTTTGATGACCTAAGTGGTGACCTACAAATGCTTTCCACGTCCCGTAGACCAGACCACGGTCTGTGGATGAAGGGCGTAGGTCCATACTTAGTTTTCCTTGAAGCCTGCAACATTTAGAGCCACAGTCCCAAACCACGGAAGCCAACTACGGCCAGTGGATTGATCCACGGTCCATGGTAGGCTAGGAATATGTTGGACTGTTTTTGACAGCTTTTCAGTTAAGTTGAGGATTAGTGTTTTAATTAGTTAATTAATTGGGGGTTAAGGGAGGTAGATTAGGTGGTTAATTAATGACTTATATAAACTTATAGGACCCTAAACTAATTCATTAATTCACTTCAACTTAAGACCCCCAAATCAAAACCCTATTCCTTTTCTCTCCCAAAGTCTTCTCTTTAAGATCACCATTGAAGACCAATGAAGAAACCAACCTAGGGGCTTGAAGATGGAGGTTTTCTCTTAGTATTTTCGTGGGTTTCTACACCTAAGGTATGTTGGTTTTCATCCATGGGTAGCTATCACCTATGGAGCCCTCTTAAAAGCTTTTAATTCAATTCTAGAAATCTTCAAAAGCTAGAGTTTCAACTCAACCCCATGGATTCCTTTCTAAGTTGTTCTTAAAGATTAAACTATGTTTACTATTGGTAATACTACTTATTTTAGATGGTTTTAACTTCAAATCTAAAGAATCCACGAGTTTTCCCCAAACCCTAGCTATGGCTTTTCTCTACACAATGAATGATGTTAGAAGTTGATTCAATTGATTGAATTAGAGTTGTTTATGATGTAATTACATGATCTAAGTATAGTTCTACATGTATTCTTGATTACCCTATGAATCTAAGATGAAATTGACTTGGTCTAGGGTTATATCGTGAAAAAGGCAAATTGAGGGGTTAGATGTGATCTTATAGGGTAGATGAATTTCTTGATGAATGGCCTTAGTTTGGATCACCTAGACATGAATGGAATATGATAGAATCTTGTAGATATGAATTACCTTGAATATGATCATATTTGTTATGTTGTTGGATTATGATGTTCTTCTATCTATTGTGCCATATCTAAGATGTTAGACTTGATCTTGACTCTTGGCCTTGAAGGGAAATCTATGAAGGTATGTCATGTGAAGTTATAATATATAAATGAATTGATCCACTTATGGTGGGGGTGTTTACTTATCAAGTATTCTAATTATGAATTGTTGATCGACTTATGGTAGAGGTGCTTACTTGCCATATGTATTGTAGTGTTGAGATAAGGTCCCTCTCCCTTACAACCCTAGATATGACTAAGTATGATACGATATGAATACGAATGTTATGTTATGATCATGATAGTGTTGCTATGATGAATGTATCCATGTCTATTGTAATGAATATTAGATATGCTGATTTACATGGTCTAAGATCCCTAAATGCAATATATGTGAATCGTGCATGAGTTGGGATATTATGTACAGGTTGTGACCCCTTGAGAAAGGAGGTGTCTATGATGTTAAGTTGTTGTTGTTGTGCTGCTGTGAGGACAATCATGCACACACACTGAAACGACCCCAAAAATGCCCTAAAATGTGCTTCGGAAACACCTATAATTGTAATTTCCATATATCTCAAAATCCGTGCATGATTTCGGAAATCCGACTTCATATTCTTGTTTAGGGGGTCAAATTGAGTGGGGAATGAGTCTAACCCGAATTTTAGAACAACCGTATCA
>JAJONY010042078.1:0-22172 GCA_029582405.1 Solanum gandarillasii | reverse complement strand
GATGCATAGTTTCCAACTAAATGTCCTTTTAAAATCATATTTTGCATGGTTATTATACTTAGTGCATTCTTGTACTAACACCATTCTTCTTCATCTTTTATAGCAAGTGTAGGTGATGGTGACTAAAGGGTCTTTCCTAGAAGTGATGAGCTTGGCTTATTATTCCCAAGTTCCGGTGTGTCCTTAAAGATTCAAGGACCTTATGTTAAATAGTTTCCTTAAGTTCTATGTACTAGATAGTAGTTTCTTTTGGATTGTAAGGGTTGTGTCACTCTTGTGTTGTAGTCATGTTTTAAGATGGTTACCTTGAGATGTAGTACTCCAATTTTTGTATTAAAGGTTTAATGAGGTGACTTTTAAGTATTGTGTTATATTATGAAAAAGTTTTAAATTTTCTACTATTTTTCTATGATAAATGCTATGACGAATGCTAAGGGCTTGTATAAGACCTCCGAGAGGTCGAATACACCGGTAACGACTAAGGGGTGTTCTCGGGTCGTTACACCATCACTATGGAAGTTCATCATAACTGCTGCTAGTGCCTCAACACCTAGTCAATCTTCAATTTGCACTTTTGTTCCACTCTTAAATCTATAAGTTATAGCAAATTGGAGCTCACCACTCTTCTTCATGGATTTATAAATATTGAAAGTTGCTTCTTCATTGTTTAGTCTGAACTTCATCTGCCCTTGCTCATATCAACCAATGCACACCCTGTGGCAAGGAATGGTCTCCCAAGGATGATGCGAACCTCAAAATCAACCTCCAGTCAAGAATCACAAAATCCGCCGGAAAAATGAAAGACTCCACTTTCACTAGCACATCATGGAGTACACCAATGGGCCTCTTTACAGTTCGATCAGCCATCAGTAACCGCATGCTAGTGGGCTTTGGGTCCCCTAGACCCAACTTCTTGTAAATAGACAATGGCATGAAGTTGATGCTAGCACCAAGGTCACACAATGCCTTAGCAAAGTGTAACAGCCCGATAGTACATAGAATCATGAAGGCACCAGGATCCTCCTTCTTTTGCACAAGAGACCTTGTAGCAATAGCACTACAATGCTGCAATCTATCATCATCGTCAAAACTTACAGACCTCTTCTTTATAACCATATATTTCATAAACTTTGCATACCCAGGCATTTGCTCCAAAGCTTCTATCAATGGAACGTTGATGAAAAGTTTCTTCCACATAGTAATAAACCTGCGATATTTACCATCTTCAATCTTCTTCACTAACCTTTGTGGAAAAAGTGGTGGAGTTCTAGGTATGGGGACCACTTTCTGAGATATCTCCGCTTATTTCTTTGTCGCATTCTCAGACTCTTCTGTAACCTCTACCACATCATCTTCTTTTCTAATCTCAACTTCCACCCCAGACGGCCTAGGTGGATCTATGGATTGCTTACCCCCTGAGTAGTAACTACCATACAATGACCGTCATTCTTTGGATTCTGGATGGTGTTGCTTGGAGGAGTACCAGGTTGACGTGGGTTCATTGTAGTAGACAACTGGGTCATCTGCTGCTCTAGGTTCTTTATTGACACTGCATGGGCATCAACCTTTTGGCCAATACCAGACAAGACATTTCTCATCTCCTTCACATTCTCATCAGTTGCATCAAACCGACTTATCATCATTTGCGTCATATCTTCAATACGCGCCATATTGCCTCCAGCTTCCCTAGTACCAGATTCCCAATTTTGAGGAGGAACATAAGGTCCAACCCGATCATTTATGTTGCCATAGTTATTCCTATTGTAGTTTTTGTCGCGATTGAAGTTCCCATCCTGGACATATTGACCCTCTCGGTTGTAATTTCCACAGTTTCGACCTTGGTTTCCTTGACCTTGGCGCCAATTTTCCGCGTTGGATTCTTGGGCATTTTGTCGGAAACCCCCCGTCTGATCATTCATCGCATAAGCATCCTCTCCATAGTAACATTCTTCATCTTGTGGCGGCGTTCTAGTCAAGTAATTCACAGCATTTACCTTCTCTGCACCATGGTCACATGCTTCAATACCAACCCCAACTCGGTCCTTAAGTTAGGCCAAGGGTGTCTTAATTTAGGTAAATTCTATTTTAATTATTCAAGGGTGGGGACAGTTTATATTAGTTATTTAGTTATATATAAGTTGTTTTTAACTATTAATCACCTCTTTAACACCTCATAACTCACAACACTCAAACTAAAAACCCACTCTCCTCTCCAAAATTTATCTCCCTAAGACTCCATTGAAGAACAAGAACAAGGTCAAGCTTAGGATTCAAGGAGGAGCCTTTATTCTCCAATTTCTTGTGGAAATCAACCTAAGGTATGGATGCTTTTTATCTATGGGTAGATATCACCCATAGAGCCCTTTCAAACTTGGTTTTAATGACTTCCAAATCCCCCAAAAACCTAGGGTTTCAATCTATGTCATGGGTCTTCTTCCAAAACATTTGCAATTGTTTAATTATGGTTTATTATGGTTGATTATGATGAATTATGTTTGGATTAAGGTAGTATTGTTGATTTATGGTAAAATTCCCTATGGACCCATGATTTCCCCCATCTTTCTAGATTGTGAACTATGGTGTGGGTTGATTGATTAAGGAAGCATGTCAATTGATTATGTTTATGTTAATTGAGTTATTAAATCATTATATTACCCTATCTAAGGTAGTAATTCTATAAGTTTGTGTTGAGTTTGATTTATAGCTTTGAAGGGCAAAATGTAAGGGTTTGTACATGATGATGAGGAATGTATATGAACTCATGATTCACTTAGGTAATGATGATCCTATAACTATTGTGGAATTGTGGTGTTGTTGCAAGATCATTTTCCCCAATACCCTTACACATGACTATGCATGAAAGGTCTATGATTATGGTATTATTGTTGTGTTGATTGAAAGGCTATACTCATAAAATACTATGAACTTGACATGAAAGGTTTACTCACGTATTAATGATTATAAGGTTCAAAGGACATTCTCACCTGATGAATCCATGAGCTACCATGATACTATGTTAGTATGAGTGCTAGGAATTCTTTCATAAACATGAATATAAAGTAAAGACTTAACATAAAGATTAAAGGGAATTAATCTTAGCACAGAGTGGATATGAATATGAGATGGAAACTTTTACATTAGTTAGTCTGGCTTCCCAATATGGATAACTCATAAGATGGAAACTTTTTACCTTTATTAGTCCGGGTTTCTAGTAGCAATCTCCTTATCCTATAACTATGTTCCCACATAAGTCTTTACCTAGTGGATCCACCCAAATGCTAAATATGTTAGTTCTACCTTAGGCAAGTAGGATACCTCTTTTCGGTGTGGGGAATGACACCGGATTCCATGTAGCTCACATGACCTATGTCGGTTAAGGCTATATTTCCCTACATGACAAGAACATGATCAATGACATGACAAGAACATGAGTTAAAGTACTATGATTATTTAAGGGGTTTTACTTAGTATGACTGGGGGTATGGGACTTCACTTATGCATTGCACAAGTAAGCTTTGAGAGTGACTGTAGGATGTCCTTTGATGACATGATGCTTTATGAGTTAATGCATGCTTTACATGTATATGAACCATGAATATGAAGATAACCATGATTTTGAACTATACGTATGACTTTTTAATGAGCTTTGCTTAGTGTGAGTGGGGGTATGGGACTTCACTTGTACATTGAACAAGTAGACTTATAAATGAGTTATGGTGTGGTTTCTTTATGCTATGAAGATATGTGAATCCATGTATGCATGATATGAATTGTTGTCAAGAATGATTTTACTTATTATATGATATGAAGATGAATGACTCCTTGTCTATGAGTGTTGGCTAAGGATGTGGTCAAGGTAAGTTATGCATGATTATGGTAGCCTAGGGTTGCTTATGGTATGGTTTGACTATGTAATTACTCCAAATGTGCATGATGGCTTTTAAACTTGATATAGGCGTGATTTTAACTAAATGTCCCTTGTATGCATGTTTTAAGGATTTTTTATGCATGGCTTCCATACTTAGTACATAATTTGTGCTAACCCATATTCTCTACATTTTCTTATAAGTGTATGTCCCGGTCGTTGAGACACACTTTTTGTCTCAAGTGAAGCTTGGGTTGACTATTCTCTAACCTTGGTGAGTCCTCATGGTTCGAGGACAAGACTTTATTCATTTTTAGTTCCTTTTGTACTTCCCATTTTCAAGACTATGATGTAAAGGGCTATGTCCGTAAGATTGTATTCGATTGTATTAGATGGTGATTGAGACAAGGTCTAGACTCAGATATTTCTTTTATGAAAAAGACTTCGGCTGTGAGTGTTTTAAATATTTCCACTTCATTTCTATGTACTTATGTTCATGATTATGCTAAAGGCTTGTATGAGACCCCGTCGGGGTCAAGTACTCCGTGTCACATCTAGAGGGTACTCTTGGGTCGTGACAAACTTGGTAATCAGAGCACAAGATTTAGAATTATTCTAGGATGATCTATCATGAACCACGTCTAGTAGAGTCTTGTTCATGAGTGTGAAGCATGCCACACTTATGAGTAAGAGGCTATAAAATGTTTAGGAACTTTCACTTCTTTTATTACTCTTTAGTCCTGCCTTAGAGTTTTAACTCTATGAAGTCCTTTTCCAAACCCTTCTCTTGTGTATATAGGATATGAATATAAGAAGGGCAAATGCAAGAAGGATGGAAGAGGAGAACGTGAATGAGGGAGTTCCTCCCTAAGGTCCTTAAGATGCTCAAGTTCCTCAAGCTCCTATTGATGCGGGGGCCATGACAAATGTGGAAATAAGCTCGGCTCTCCTAGTATTGACCCAAGCCGTGACGGCCCAAGTAAATAGGGATGCTAGGACTCATGTGAACCCTAATGTAAGTACAACCGCTTCAAGAATAAAGTATTTCACAAGAATGAACCCTCTTATGTTCTCTGGCTCCAAAGTAGATGAAGATCCACAAGGGTTTATTAATGAGATCTTTAAGGTGCTTGATGATATGGGAGTGTCTCCACAAGAGAAGGCGGAACTAGCCGCCTACCAATTGAAGGATGTGGCTCAAGTGTGGTATGAGCAATGGAAAAGTGAGAGGCCTGTAGGAGGGGGTCTGGTAGATTGGGAATTGTTCATGTCGGTCTTCCTTGATAGGTTCTTTCCCCTAGAGTGGAGGGACCAAAAGATGCAAGAGTTCATAAATCTTAGACACGGAGGGTTGATTGTGAAGGAGTATGGCCTTAAATTCACCCAATTTTCTGAATATGCTCCAACCTTAGTAGCGGACTCTAGGGCCAAGAAGAACAAATTTGTTATGGGGTATCCGACTTGGTAGTTAATGAATGTCATTCAACAATGCTCATCCCAAGTGTGAATATTTCATGCATTATGGTTCATGCCGAACAAATTGAGGAAGAGAAGCTCAAGAAAGTGAATAAGGAAGTAAAGAAGGCAAGGACCGATGATGGGAATTCTTCCAAGGGTAAATTTGAGAGTCAAGGGCAACAAAGGTTCAAGAGAAGGTTCTCCAACCAAGGCTCCTCTAGTGCTCAAAGGGACAAAAGGGATAGGGTAACTAACCCTAAGCCTCAAGGAGGCAATAGTGGTAGATCATCTATGACAAGGCCTACTTGTGCAAAGTGTGGCAAGAAACATGAGGGCAACTGTCATGTTGGCACAGATGGTTGCTTGCATTGTGGTAAGAGTGGTCATATGGTGAGAGATTATCCCATGCTAAAGGTTCAATGAAGAGAGGGCACGCAAGCCCTTCCTAGTGGTTCAAACTCCAATGCTCCCAACAAGAACCGCTTTTATGCTCTTCATTCCTGAGTTGACTAAGAGAGCTCCCTCAATCTGGCAACTGGTATGTTACAAGTCTTTCTATTGATGTTTATGCATTGTTAGACCCCAGTGCCACTTTGTCATTTGTTACACCTTTTGTGGCTATGAGATTTGAAATACTCCCCGAAGTGTTAGAAGAACCTTTTTTGGTGTCTACCCCGGTTGGTGACTCGGTAATGGTAAAATGAGCCTATAGGAGTTTTCCTATTTCTTTGTCTCACAAAGTCACATTGGTTGATTTGATAGATTTAGACATGTTAAACTTTGATATCATTTTGGGTATGGATTGGTTGAATGCATGTTATGCCTCTATTGATTGTAGGACTCAGGTTGTAAAGTTCCAATTTCCAAACGAGTCTACCTTAGAGTGGAAGGGGGGGAAATTCTATCCCTAGAGGTCAATTTGTTTCTTATCTCAATGTTCGAAAAATGATCTCCAAGGGGTGTATTACCATATTGTTAGGGTTGTGGATGTTGAGTCCAAAACCCCCTTCCTTAGAGTTGGTCCCCGTGGTGAGTGAGTTTCTAGAAGTCTTTCCCGATGACTTGCCCGACATTCCTCCCAAACGGGAAATAGGCTTTGGCATTGATCTCTTGCCGGATACACAACCTATCTCCATTCCTCCATATAGAATGGCTCTGGCTAAATTGAAAGAGTTGAAGGAGCAACTCACGAATTTGTTAGAAAAAGGATTTATTCAACCAAGCATCTCTCCATGGGGTGCTCCAATAATATTTGTGAAAAAGACAGATGGGTCCCTTAGGATGTGTATTACCTACTGCCAATTGAACAAGGTGACTATAAAGAATAAGAATCCCCTTCTTAGAATTGACGATTTTTTTGATCAACTTCAAGGGGATAACTATTTCTCTAAGATAGATCTTCGTTCGGGTTACCATCAACTAAGGGTAACAGGGGTTGACATTCCCAAGATGGCCTTTAGGGCCCGGTACGGTCACAATGAATTTTCGGTTATGTCATTTGGGTTAACTAATTCCCCGATGACATTCATGGATCTAATGAATAGGGTGTTTAGCCAATATCTTGATTTGTTTGTGATCGTCTTTATTGATGATATTTTGATCTATTCAAAGAGTGAAGGTGAACATATGGATCATTTGAGGATCGTATTGCAAGTCATTAAAGACCACCACTTATATGCTAAGTTTAGTAAATGTGAGTTTTGGCTAAGGTCGATTGCCTTTCTTGGTCACATTGTGTCGAGCAAGGGTATAGAGGTAGATGCTAAAAAGACGGATGCGATCAAAGGTTGTCCTAGACCTGTAACTCCTACCGATTATAGAAGCTTTTTGGGTTTGGCCGGTTACTATCGGAGGTTTGTTGAGGGTTTCTCCTCCATTGCTTCTCCATTGACGGCCTTGACTCAAAATAAAGCTAAGCTTATGTGGTCGGAGGCTTGTGAGAAAAGCTTCCAAGAATTGAAGATAGACTTACATCCGGTCCGGTCTTGACCAAACCGGAGGGTACCGGTTGGTGTGTGGTATAAATGTGATGCTTCTTGAGTGGGTTTTGGATGTGTCCTTATGCAACATGGGAAAGTGATTGCATATGCTTCAAGGCAACTCAAGATCCATGAAAAGAATTATCCAACTCATGATCTTGAATTAGCTGCGGTAGTGTTTGCCTTGAAAATTTGGAGGCACTACCTATATGGGGTCCATGTAGATGTTTTCACCTATCACAAGAGTCTTTAATATGTGTTTAACAAAGAAGACTTGAATCTCAGGCAAAGAAGGTTGTTAGAACTTTTAAAGGATTATGACATGAGTATCCTTTACCACCCCGGCAAATCCAATGTAGTTGCGGATTCCTTAAGTCGAATGTCCATGGGTAGTGTGGCTCACGTAGAAGATGAGAAAAAGGAATTAGTTCGTGATGTGCATAGGTTGGCCAAATTAGGTGTCCAACTAGTGGATTCCACCAAGGGCGGTGTCACAGTCCATCATAGTTCTGAAACATCCTTTGTGGTTGATGCGAAGTCCAAACAAAGCCTTGATCCCATATTAGTGGAGTTGAAAGAATCGGTACTCAACATGTCTGTTAAGGCTTTCTCCCAAGGGGTAGATGGGGTGGTTAGGTACCAAGGTAGATTATGTGTTCCGGATCTTGATGGCTTAAGAGAGCAAAGTTTAGAAGAGCCTCATGGTTCACGGTATTCTATTCATCAGGGATCCACGAAGATGTACCGTGATCTACATGAAGTCTATTGGTGGAATGACATGAAAAAGGATATGGCGGGTTTCGTAGCCAAATGTCCGAAATGCCAACAAGTTAAGACCAAACACCTAAAATTGGGAGGTTTGTCCCAATATATATATATTCCCACTTCATTGGGAAGTGGGAGGATGTGAATATGGACTTTGTTGTGGGTTTGCCTCGTACTCGAAAGCAATATGATTCTATTTGGGTCACGTTGATAGGATGACGAAATCAGCCCACTTTATTCCCGTCAAGGTTTCTTATTTGGCGGAAGATTATGCCAAGTTATACATCAAGAAAATAGTGAAGTTGCATGGGGTTCATTTGTATATTATTTTGGATCGGGGTACTCAATTTACTTCACATTTTTGGAATGCATTCCAAAGAGGGCTTAGTACCAATGTTAAGCTTTGTACCGCTTTCCACCCTCCAACGGATGGTCAAGAGGAACGCACCATTCAAACCTTAGAGGACAAGTTGAGGGCGTGTGTTATTGATTTTAAGGGTAATTAGGATGACCATCTACCATTGATTTAGGTTGCCTACAATAGTAGTTACCACTTAAGTATTGCCATAGCTCCTTTTGAAGCATTGTATGGTAGGAGGTATAGATCTCCGGTTGGTTGGTTTGAAGTAGGTGAATTTTCTCTAATTGGTACCGAACTAGTTTATGAAGCCATTGAAAAAGTTCGACTCATTAAAGGGAGGTTGAAGATGGCCCAAAGTCAGCAAAAGTCTTATGCCAATGTTTGAAAGAGGGATCTAGAATGTGAGATTGGTGATTGGGTCTACTTGAAAATCTAACCTATGAAAGGTATGATGAGCTTTGATAAAAAGGGGAAGCTTAGTCCCCGGTATGTGGGCCCATACAAAAATTTGAAACATGTTGGGAAAGTTGCATATGAGTTAGACTTACCAAATGAGTTGGCTCTGGTTCACCCGGTGTTACATGTTTCCATGCTTAAGAAGTACATTGTTGATCTGGTATCCATCATTCCTTTAGACGGTGTAGGAGTTGATGAGAGTCTAACTTATGACGAAGTTCTGGTAGAGATTTTTGACCGGCAAGTCAAGAGGTTGAGAAACAAAGAAGTATCTTCCGTAAAAGTTTTATGGAAGAATCTCTTAGTAGAGGGTGCTACATGGGAGGCCTAGGCCGATATGAAGTCCCGCTATCCTCATCTTTTTCCTTCTACTCCTACTCAAGCTTGAGGTAAGTAGTTCCTCTTGAGTTTTAGTGTTTTGGGTGTCATAGGTATTGTGGGAGTTTTCCTTGATTTCCTTATTGTGCATGTTCTTGTGAGAATTCATGTTTAGCCTAAATTGAGTTTTCATGATTTATATGTTCCTCATGTTGATTTGCATTTTTGTATGATGACTGCATATTTGACTTCATGAGATGAATTGATGAACATGCTTTGTTATGTTTTGATGGAATGGCATGTTGGCTCCATATTGTTGTGTTGACCTTGCCTTGAGTTGGAAAAAGTTACTCCTCCCATGTTTATGTGAATTGATGAGTTCATGCATATTGGGTTGGTAGGTATAATTCCTACTTCGTTATATTGCATTGACCATGTTTTGAAATGTAGTTAAAGTTTCCTCCTTTTGAATAGTGCATGAGGTGAGTAATACATTCGTAAGTTTTGCACATTTTGATGTTTCATGCATGATGGGCTGCTAATCTTGAGTTTATAAATTAGTTTGGTGTCTAGATCATCATTCGAGGATGACTGTTCCCAAGGAGGAGATAATGTAATACCCCGGAAATCTAACGAACTATGCTAGAGCCTAACATGTAAACTAGTAGCCTAAAAGGGGTTGAATGTAAAAATTTGAGTCCAAAAATAAACTCCCTAAATTAGTACTAATGTTTTAGTCCCTAAACTTCAAGGCATGGCCCCCCCAAAGGACCCCTCAAAGGTCCTTGAGGAGAACCAAGGGACTGCCCAAAAAGCTGTCAAAAACCGCTTGACTCACGAAATGGGCACCCACGGGCCGTGGGTGGACTCACGCCCCATAGGTGGGGGTCTTGAATCGAGGCTAGACCTCCCCCAATTCTCCAAGTCTCTGAAAGGAACCACTAGCATGCAGTATGGCCCGTAGGATCACTCACTCCCTGTAGGTGGGGTCTCGTGAGTGATGCCTGAACCTTGGCCAAAATGACACGCCCCAGACACAACCCACGAGTGACCAGTACCATCCACGCCCCGTGGGTGGGGGGGTGGATAGGCTCTGAAAAATTGTCTTAAGTTCGGCCAAGGGTGTATTAATTTAGTTAAATTCTATTTTAATTATTCAAGTGTGGGAACGTTTATATTAGTTATGTAGTCGTAGATAAGTAGTTTTTAACAATTAACCACCTCATAACTCACAATACTCAAACTAAAAGCCAACTCTCCTCTCCAAAATTTCTCTCTCTAAGTCTCCACTGAAGAACAAGAACAAGGTCAAGATTAGGGTTCAAGGAGAAGCCTTTCTTCTCCAATTTCTTGTGAAAATCAACCTAAGGTATGTATGCTTTTCATGTATGGGTAGCTATCACCCATAGAGCCCATTCAAACTTGGTTTTTAAGACATCCAAATTCCCCAAAAATCTAGGGTCTATGTCATGGGTCTTCTTCCAAAATATTTTCAATTATTTAATTATGGTTTATTATGCTTGATTATGATGAATTATGTTTGGATTAAGGGAGTATTGTTGATTTATGGTAAAATTCCCCATGGACCCATGATTTTCCCAATCTTACTACATTGTGAACTATGGTGTGGGTTGATTGATTAGGGAAGCATGTCTATTGATTACGGTTATGTTAATTGAGTTATTGAATTATTATATTCCCCTATATGAGGTAGTAATTCTATATGTTTGGGTTGAGTTTGATTCATAACCTTGAAGGGATAATTGATAGGGTTTTGTAGGTTAAGGGCTTTGGCTTCTTTATGTTGAAGGGATTTTATAGTAATTTTAGGGTGTTTATATAGTGTTTTTAGAGATTTTTTAAGGGTTTTACGATTTTCTAAGGGTTTAAAGTTTAGGGTATTCTATGTTTAGGGTTATTTTAGGGTTTATGAGTTTGGGATCTTGAGGTTTAGGGGCTTTTAACGTTTTCGTTAGGGTGTTTTAACTGCTTTTTAGGGTTTAGGGTTTTCAAAAGTTTTTAGGGTTTAGGGTTTCTTGGGGTTACTTAGGGATTCTTGAGGCGTAGGGTTTAGGGTTTAGGGTTTAGGGTGTAGATTTTACGCCTTAAGGTTTAGTTTTTAGAGTTTAGGACATAAAATTTAGGTTTAAGGGTGTAAAACCTAAAGTATAGGGTTGGGTATAGTCGTATAAGGTTTAGGCCCTACAATTTAGAGTTTTTTTAGGACTTAGGATTAATGCCCTAAGGTTTAGGGTATAGAGTTTAGGTCCTACGATTTAGAGGGCACGCCAAAATTCACAAAACAAAAATGTATATGATTTAGCACAAGTCGGGGAGGTCCAGGGTCAGTCGATGAATCGCCGAACTTGATCGGCTAGCCAAGGGTAGATAGCCGAATATCACAGAAAGAATTTCACAAATATGGGCAGAAAAAGGGCGATCACAAAGGCATTCGACGAGTCACCGAGTTTGCATAGCATCAAATGTTACCGAGGCTACTAACTAACTTTTAGTGGAAAACGGCGATTTGAGGGGTTAGTTGGCGAACCGCCAAGTCATTCGGCGAGCTCAACTAAGCTCGCGAAACAACCTCCCGTGCTAGATTTCTACCCTAACCCCCAATTTTCAATGCACAACCTACGAGAACCAAATTAAAACCCTATTGTATGCAATTAACACCTAGGCAATATCATTACCAACACTGGGGTACTCAGACTTCCACCATTTTAAATATCATCTACCAGTCGACGTCTTTTGCCCTTAAGAAGGATGTCACCCGATCTATCATTGGGCAATTTTAATCAATCAGTACAATTTGGGTTACTTAGACTTCATCCACACCATACCTAAAATGCTACAACCACACACCCAAAAATTTAGGCAATTTAACCTCGGAATTCAAACTATAGTAGGCCAAATATGAAATCTAACAAGTTTGATCAACAGCCCAAAGTTAAAAATAAACATAGTATATACGAGCATGCATAGGATATGTAAAAAATGTAAAGAAAATTTAGGACAGCAACCTTAGTAACAGACAATTAGGCGATATGGACAAAAGGGAAAACCAATCAAGGGGATAATATCAAACTATGCGATGATATCAACCAAAAATCTCGACAAGAAATATGATCTAATATGAGGGTGAAAGGGTTCAAGAGAAAAAAAAAAGAAAAATAAATGGGTGTTTTGATTTTAAAATGGTTGGAAGCCTTTTGACTGTGCAGTTCATGCCTCGTTCAACGATACCCATTCAGCGATGCAACAATGACCACTTTGTCCGCTGAAGTTTCCAGAACTCTAGCCCTTTGGTTGGTGAAAAGGGTGATCCACATCAGGCTTTGCCGAACCACACAGTGAATTGCCGAGTGGGTCCTGAGCTCGCCCAATTGCCTATTTCTCCACAAAGTCAGATTTTTCAAATTGCACATCCAACACTCGTTATTTAAATAACAAAAACAAAAACAAAAACTTGGGTTGCCTCCCAAGAACCGCCTTATTTAACGTCGTGCACAATGAAGACACACTTTCTGTGACACCCCGAATAGGAAAGTGGATTAGACGAAACGTTTGATGGGCTGTAGGTGCCAACCCACGAGGGCCACTCATGTCCCATGGATAGGACCACCGATCGTAGGTGTGGTCCATGGATGGCCTCCCCAAAACAGACCGAGATTGTTCAGAACACGGTCCGTGGTTGGGGGCACATGGGTTCAATGGTCCAAAACCAAGTCTCTAATCCATATGACGGTCCACCATGACAGTCCATAGGTCAGTGCACGGTCCGTCGACTAGGGTCCATAGGAGGTAGGTCGGTAGTTATGTTCAGGGGTAGTTGGATCTTTTTCTAATTATTTTATCTCTATACTACATCGTTTCACCCTTCACTAAGACCCCTATATAAGTATTTTAACCCCTAAATTTCCCTATAGAATTCATTTTCTCAAAATCACCGAAAGAAATCAAGTTCTTCCTCTCTAAAATATTTCTCCCTCTAGAACTTGAAGAAGAAGAAAGGGCTCAAGCTAGGATCAAGTTCAAGTCTCCCTTCCTCAAGCAATTGTGGGCTTTGATAAGTAAGGTATGATAGTTTTAATCCATGGATTCCTTATATTCATTGAGTTTCCAAATTCCTCTATTTTTAAAGTTAGAAATCCCAGTTGAGTTAGGATTTTCTTCAATTATCATGTGTTCTCTTCATTATTTGTTTAAATGATTGAATTTATGAAGTACTATGATTTTATGATGATTTTCCCCATGAACCCATGTAACCCCCATGTTTTCAAGTTATTATCATATGGTGTGGGATTTTGACTATAAAGGAAGAGTTTTATTAAATTAGGCATGTAATGCTATCTTTGCATGAATTTATGATGAAATCCAGACGTAACCCATGTTTTCTAAATGTTAATGATTTAAAGTGTGTTTTGAACCTTGAAAGGTATATTATGGATTTATGCATTTTCTTATGAAATCTATGCAAATGTTTTAAGGATGCTTTGAGAGTACAGTATCAATGTTGATGAATATATTTTTTATTGAAAGGATTTTCTCATATACACATAAAAGCAAGATGTGAAAGATTTTCTAACATAATAAGGATTCTAAGGTTGGAAGGTCTTCTCACCAAATTGAATTAAAGATTAGAGCTATCCTGATAAACCTAGATTGGACTAGTTATTGAAAGATACCTCTCCATGGATGATAACTTAGCTTGTATTGGAAAGATGACGTGCCTTTCTATGGATAGTAAGAACAAGAAGAAATAACTATTCTGTGGAATTTATGCTTACCACCGAGAGGATATTGAGATAGAAGTTCTCCCATTAGTAGAGGTCGTGTTTCTAAAAGAAATCTCCTTATACCTTACCAATAAGCCCCTATAGGATGATTGTATAGATAGACATTAGCTAATGGATTTATGGTCCTTACCTTGGCAAGCAGGACAATATTTTTCGGTGTGGGAGACACGGGGGATCATATTATAGCTCACATGGTCTCTATGCCGGTTAACGCTAATCACCCACATTAATAATGAACTAAATTTACTTCATGATGTATTCCATATGTGTTCAAAGGCTTTAAATGATGTTAGCTTGCATTAACCATGATATTATGACTTTTTCTAAGCCTTTTATACCATGTTTTAGATTGGTCAATTGCATGTCATGAAATGAAATGTCCCTTTTTAGTATGATTAAAATGTTTTATGCATATCTATCATACTGGGTATGTTCATTTGTACTAATGCATACTCTTGCCTACATTTCTCCAAATGTAGGGTCCGACAGTCTAGTTTCCCAATTAAGTGGCTAGTGGTTGAATTCGAGATTCCCAAGCTTTGGTGAGTCCTCAATCTTCGAGGATGGATTTTTATTATTTGTAGTTTCCATGTTGTATTTCAGATTTGGACTTGATGTATGGGATAGGCCCCATTTCATTCTATTGTAATATATGGCTATATTGAGAAAAGTGTTTTAGACTTCCACGTTTTCTTTTATAAAACTATTAGACTATTGTCTTACTCTTATTGTTCTATTTCTTAAGTTCTGAAAACTAAGTGGCTTGTATGGGATTCTTTAGGGTTTTATACGCCATGTTACGTCTAGGGGGTACCCCTGGGTCATGACGAACTTGGTAATCAAAGATTAAGGTTTAGGATGGTCCTAGAATGTCTCATAAGCAACATCGAGTAGGGTCCTGTTCATAAGTGTGAAGCGCGCCACATTTATAAATGAGAGGGTACAAGATGATTAGGAAAATCCACTTCTTTCATTACTCTAAAAGTTGTGCGATAGAGTTTAGCTCTATAAGGTCTCTCTCTTAATCCTTATTTGATGCTCTATAGGATAACGTTACTCGAAGAGCTTATTCTAGAAGGAATGCGAAGGAGAATGCAGAAAAAAAAGCTTATCCCCAAGCTCCTCAAGTTCTGGTCTTTCCTTCGGCCAAACAAGTAACTAATGCGGAGTTTAGGGCTATTTTTCAAGTGTTGGCTCGTTCCATGATGGCCCAAGCCAAAGTGAACTCAAATGTGGGTACAATGGAATCTAGAGTGAGGGACTTCACTAGGATGAATCCTCCGAAGTTTTATGGTTCTAAGGATGAGGAAGATCCTCAAAAGTTCATTGATGAGGTCTATAATGTTTGATGATCATGGGAGTGACGCCAGTGGAAAAGGCGGCGTTGGACGCTTATCAACTTAAGGGCGTGGCTTAAATTTGGTACAACCAATGGAAAGAAGGGGGATCGGAAGATGTGAGTCCTCTTGAATGGGAGAAGCTTAAGGCCACTTTTCTTGATAGGTTCTTTCCCTTTGAGATGAGGGAAGCCAAGGTGCTTGAGCTCATTAACCTTTGACAAGGGTGTATTAGTGTAAGGGAATATGCTCTAAAGTTCACACAATTTTCTAAATATGCTCCAACAATAGTTGTCGATTCAAGGGCAAGGATGAGTAAATCTGTTTTAGGTGTGTCTGAAATAGTAGTTAAAGAATATTGTACCGCCATGCTCATTAATGACATGGACATTTCTCTTCTTATGGTTCATGCACAAAAAATTGAAGAGGAGAAACGTATAGGAAAGTCAAGGGAAACAAAGAGAGCCTTCCGGTGATGGTTATTTTTCTCATGCAAGGTCTGATGGATATGGTCGTCCTAGATTACGACAAAAGTATTTCGCTCAAGGTTTTGCCAATGCTCCTCCTAAGTTAGACAAAGATAGGGTGTCTAACCCTAAGCCTTAAGGAGAAAATGGTTGTGGATCTTCATTGCCCATGTGTACTTGTACTAGATGTTAAAGGAAGCACGAGGGTAAGTGCCTAGCCGGCATGAATGGTTGCTTCAGTTGTTGTAAAAGTGGTCATAAAATGCGGGATTGCCCGATACTTACGTCTAAAGGAACAGAGGGCAAGAAAGCTCCTCCTAGTGGTTCAGGTCCCAATGGTCCTAAGAAAAACCAATTTTATGCACTTCAGACTCATGGTGAAGAAGAGGGTTCTCCCAATGTGGTTATCGATAAGTTGAAAGTTTTCCAACTTGATGTTTATGCTTTACTTGTTCCCGGTTCTATTTTGTCTTTTGTGACGCCATATGTGGCTATGAGGTTTGATGTTTTTCTGGATATGTTGTTAGATCCTTTTATGTCTCTACTTATGTTGGTGATTCTATTGTTGCTAAAAGGTTCTATAGAAAGTGTCTCGTTCCTTGTCCCATAGAGTTACTCTTGTTGACGTGGTAGAGCTTGATATTCTAGATTTTGATATATCCTTGGCTGCACACTTGTTATGCTTCAATTGATTAGAGAACTCGTGTAGTCAACTTTCAATTCCCGAATGAGCTTGTCCTAGAGTGGAAAAATGGAAAGTCTATTCCTAAGGGTCAGTTTGTCTCTTATCTTAAAGCCGAAAAAATGATTTTTAAGGGTTTCATTTACCATCTAGTTAAGGTAAGGGATGGGGATTCTAAAACCCCTACCCTTGAGTCGGTCCCCGTTCTAAGTGAGTTTCCAAAAATGTTCCCAGACAACTTACCTTGAATTCCCCTCGAAAGGGAATAAACTTGGTATTGACCTTCTCCTAGATACGAGAGTTATTTCTATTCCTCCTTACCGTATGGCTCCAGCAGAACTTAAGGAGTTGAAAGAATAATTGAAGGAATTGTTGGATAAGGGTTTCATCCGACCGAGTATCTATTGATGGGGTGCTCCAGTTTTTTTTGTTAGGAAAAAGGATGATTCTCTTCGTATGTGTACTGACTATCGTAAGCTGAACAAGGTGACTACTAAGAATAAGTATCCTCTTCCGTGGATAGATGATTTGTTTGACCTACTTCAAGGAGTAAATTATTTCTCTAAGATTGATATTTGATCCAGTTATCACCAATTGAGGGTGCAGGAAGATGATATTCTGAAGACGGCTTTTGGAACTCGGTATGGTCATTATGAGTTTTTGATAATGTCATTTGGGTTGACGAATGCTCCGATAGGGTTTATGAATTTGGTGAATATGGGGTTTAAACAATACCTTAACATGTTTGTGATTGTGTTCATTGATGATATTTTGATCTATTCGAGAAATGGGAGTGGGTATATTGACCATTTGAGGATAGTGTTGCAAATTCTCAAAGACCAACAACTTTTTGCAAAGTTTAGCAAGTATGAGTTTTCTTAATGTCCGTAGCTTTTCTTGGGCATATTGTTTCAAGTAAGGGTATTGTGGTAGATCCTAAGGATGCGGCCAAGAGTTGTCCTAGACCTCTAACCCCTTCGAATATTAGAAGTTTCTTGAGTTTAGCTGGTTACTAGAAGGTTTTTTCAGAGATCCTCTTTAATTGCCTCTCCTTTGACGGCTTTGACTCAAAAGAAGGCTAAGTTCATGTGCTCTGAATTATGTGAGAAAAGTTTCCAAAAGTTGAAGAATAGACTTACTTACTCTTCGGTGTTGACTTTACCGGAAGGGACGAATGGTTTTGTTTTTTTATTATGATACCTCGAAAACTGGGCTAAGGTGTGTACTTATGCAAAATGGGATAGTTATTAGCTATGACTCAAGGTAACTTAAGATTCATGAGAAAAATTATCCTACACAGGACCTTGAACTAGCGGTAGTTGTTTTTACCTTAAAGATTTGGAAACATTATTTATATGGCGTTCATGTATATGTGTTTATTGACCACAAAAGTTTATCATATGTGTTTAATCAGAAAGATCTGAATCTTCACCAAAGAAGGTGGCTTAAGTTATTCAAAGATTATGATATGAGAATTCTCTATCACCCGGAAAGGCAAATGTAGTGGCAGATGATCTTAGTCAGTTATCTATGGGTAGTGTTACTCATATTGAAGAAGAAAAGAAAGAGTTGGTTCAAGATGTTCATAGATTGGCCCAATTGGGTGTTTGGTTAATTGACTCTACAACGGGTGGTATTTTGGTTCAAAATCATCTTTTGTTGCGGCTGTGAAAGCAAGCAAGGTCTTTATCAATTTTTGTAGAATTGAAAAAAGTTATCCGTTGAGGCTTTCTCCCAAGGGGGAGATGGTGTACTTATATATCAAGGTTGTTTGTGTGTTCCGAATGTTGATGACTTGAGGGAACATATCTGGACAAAAGCCCATAGTTCCCTGTATTTCATTCACCTGGGAGCCACCAAGATGAACGGTCATTTACGGGAGGTCTATTGGTTGAATGGGATGAAGAAGGGTATTGCGGAATTTGTGGCTAAGTGTCCAAGTTGCCAACAAGTGAAAGTTGAGCATCAGAAACAGGGAGGTTTGTCCCAAGATATTAGCATTCCTACATAGAAGTGGGAAGATTTGAATTTGTACTTTATTATTGGTTTGCCTCACAGCCGGAGACAACATGACTCGATTTGGGTTATAATAGACCGGATGACGAAATGGGCTCATTTCCTTCCCATCAAGGTTTACTGTTTGGTGGAGGACTATTCAAAGTTGTACTTGAGAAAAATGCTAAAGTTGCATGGAGTGGCTTTGTTCATCATTTCCGTTCGTGGTAGCCAATTCACTCATCAATTTTGGAAGTCTTTCCAAAAGTGTCTTGGTACTCGTGTTAAGTTTAGTACGGCCTTTCATCCTTAAAATGATGGGCAAGCGGAGCTTACTATCCAAACTTTGAAAGCTATGTTATGGGCTTGTGTGATTGATTTTAAGGGTAATTCGGATGACCATTTGCAATTGATTGAGTTTTCTTATAACAATAGGTAGCACTCGAGTATTGATATGGCTCCATTTGAGGAATTATATGGTAGGATGTGTAGATCTCTTATAGATTGGTTTGAGGTGGGTGAAGTCCCCCTAATAGGCCCCAAGTTGGTACATGAGGCCATAGAGAAAGACGACATATTAGAGAGAGGTTGAAAACGGTTCAAAGTCAGCAAAAGTTATATGCTGATGTGAGAAGAATGGATCTTGACTTTGACGTTCATGATTGCGTTTACTTGAAAGTCTCACTTGTGAAGGGTGTAATGAGATTTGGTAAGAAAGGGAAGCTTAGTCCCCGATATGTAAGCCCATACCAGATTTTGTGACGTGTTAATAAGGTCGCTTATGAGCTAGATTTTCCAAATGAGTTGGCATCGGTGCATCCAGTTTTCTGTGTCTCTATGCTGAAGAAATGAGTTGGTTATCCGATATCCATAGTTCCCGTAGAACGGTTGGGAGTTAAGGAGAATCTTTCTTATGAGGATATTCCGGTTGAGATAAAGACCGGGAACTCAAGAAGTTGAGAAATAATGAAATAGCTTCCGTGAATGTGTTGTGGAGGAATCAATTTGTTGAGTGTGTTACTTGGGACTCCGAGGCCGATATGATGTCCCGATATCCTCATTTCTTTCCTTCTACTACTAATCTAGCTTGAGGTAATGAGTTCCTCATGGATTTTTCTTGTTTGAAGCCATGTGTCTTATGTGTTTCCATGATTTCCTTACTATGCATGATTTGAAAAAGTTATAGATTTGAGAAAATGAGTCAATTTGATTGATTTCTACATGTTTATGTGCATATGAGTATGAATTGCATGTAGACTACTTGTGTAGCACCCCATAAAAAGTAGTAAGACCTAGCTAATGCTTGATGGAATCTAGTAGGTGAAACTAGAGCCTCACATGTGAGTTTGAAGTTGAAAACTTGATTAAGTGTTGTTAAATGGTTTCCCGAGTGAAGGTTAAGGAATTTAGGGGTTTAACATCAACATACTATAAGGCCCGGAAACTAGTGAGTTGAACTAGTGTGTTGTAGAGTCTTGTAGTGGAGTTTTGGAGTGTTGTATGAGGGTTAAAATTCAAAATAAATGACTCCCCTACTTAGAATGACATGTCTAGGGGTTAAACATCTGGGTACGACTCCCCAAGGACCACCCAAGGGGTCCTTGAAGAGGATTCCAAAACAGTCCACTTTTGGTGGTTCACGGTTGCAAACCACGCCCAATAGATCTATCTACGGCTCGTGGGTCATGGGGTGGATCAGGCTTGCAAAATGTGAGTCTCTGACCCAAACCACGGAGAGTAATTCAATCAACGATCCGTGAATGGTGAAGTCGTGAATGCTACCAATTTTCAGCATTTTAGTTTTAAGTTTGGTGTTTGGGATTTGATTAGTTAATTAATTAAGGGCTTAGGGGGCGGTTAGATAGTTAAATAACCACCTATAAATAATTAATAGACCCCTAAACTAACCACTTTAAGTCATTCATCTAAAGACCCCAAAACTCTCTCCAAAAGTCATCTCTCTAGAATAGAAGAAGAAAAAGAAGAAGAAGAAGAAGAAGAAGAAGAAGAAGATGAGGGCAGCAACCTTAGGCAATTTTCCCCTTTGATTCAAGATTTATTTAGGGATTTGATTGAAGGTATATGAAGCTTATTCATCCATGGGTTCTTCCATCCATGGATCCCCCATAGATTCCACCCAATTGTGAACTCAAAAACCCAATTCTAGCTATGGTTGTGATTGCATTGTGGGTAGGGCTTGGATGTTATCCACTAGAGTGGATAACATCCAAATATGATTGAATTCTCTTTGTTTAACGATATTATGATGATTTCTTGGGTTTCTATGATAAACCCTATCGTAAGTTGATGAATGTGATATTTCTGGGTTGATGCCATTAGATGTAAGGTTGAAGGTTCATGAGTGATCTTCATAATTCAATGTTATATGTTGTAATTGATCAAAGTTAGGATCATATAATCATGAATTGAACTAATCTCTATTGTATATGATTGAACTTGACTTGTAATGACGAAATTGAACCTCTAAGCAAAATTAGGACTAATATCACCTAGTAAGAAAGAATGTGATTGAATGTCTTGTAATTTAGGTTCATATTATGCTTCCATGTTGGAGTCTTTTAGAATGAGGAGTCATAGTCATTAATAATGATCATTAGGGCTTAAGAAAGAAGCTAATATGATCAACTTTAGATCCTAAGGCTTAATGAGTAAAATCCACATATGAATCCAAGGCTAATGAATAGAATTGTGTTGAGAGACCTTTACCTACCTAGATCACCTTATGAATCATAAATGGTAAGAAGTGATAGAATCACTTAGGCAATAATGATATACTTGTCTAATGAAGAATTCTAGAGATGATGCTATGTATGGATATGAACTTAACATGAAAGATTTCTCACATAGTAATGGTTTTAGGGTTGAACAACTTCTCCTAACTAATTGAACCTAAGGCTAGAGAGCCTTTATACCTAGGTCATGGAATGTAATAGTTGCTCACACACGGTCAAAAAGAGGTATCAGCATGGGTTGGTGGTCAAGAACCCCTTTCCATTTACTTGAGTCCAACTATTGACTTAATTATTATCTTGTGGGATTTATGCCTAGCACCGAGAGGATATTGAAATGAGATGGAGGTTCCCACCTAGATGAGTTTGGGCATTCATGGAGGTTTCCACCAAGCATATTTTGGGCTTCCCACATGGGATCTCTCACATAGAAGAGTATAGATTTCCGTAAGTGTGTCTCTTCAGATGGAAGTCTCACCTAGTGGAGTTTGGGTTTCTAGTAGCAATCTCCATATCCCATAACTACATTGATAACAACAAGGTTAAGGGAGATCACAAATAGAGAATTGAATATTAGAATGCGGAAGCACAAAGAAAAGAAACAAAAAAAACTAACTGAAGATATGGGAAATTCGAAGGAAAGATCCACGAATTTCCAAGGATTAGATGTTCTAAGGCCTTGAAAAGATCCAAGTAACAACGTATAGATTTATGGAAGAAATCTAACGCCTTTACTTGAGAAAACGAATCAAAACGATAGATTCGGATCTTTACCGCTTTATGAGTAACTAAAGACAATAATTAGTATGTAGAAACTAATCACCTTCTAAAGAATACCAAAAAGAAACCAAAGATATCACAAGAAGAAGTTACTTTAAACCTTAAACTATGAAACTAGTAAAGGTTTAAAGATAAATTCTCAAAGAACAAGTCACAA
>JAJONY010042077.1:0-28140 GCA_029582405.1 Solanum gandarillasii | reverse complement strand
GCTACACTAACCTTATGAAATAGTAGCCAAACTCCTCGACGGCATGGTTAAGACCAACGAGGAAACAAAGAGAAAACAAGAGTGGGCTACAACGTTATCTCAGCTAAATTTCTTAACCAAGAGATTCACGGAATTGGAAGAGTGGTCCAAGAAAAACGACAAGCACTTTGTCCTTCATAAGTGCAAAAAGGGGAAGACAGGAAAGTGGGAAAAATGAAGAAGTCCTCTCACTCATTCAACACAAGATCGAAAACAAGATAACTTGTTGAAAGAGATAAGAGAGAACATCGACATGCTGAATGAGATGATAAGTTCCAACTCCATGATTAAATAACTATAGGATGCCTAGATAAACCAACTAATAGAACGTCTCTTTTCATAGAGCAATGAAGAGTCGCCTAATGACACCATGGCCGACTCCAAATAAGAGGATTAGGTGTTAACTTGCGTTGTGCCACGACGTTAACTAAGGCACTTCTTGGGAGGTAACCTAGGACCCGTTTTGGCTTTATTTTAGTTTGAAAATAATGGTGTTCTGTATGTGCATGTTAAAGAGTGGAGTGTGTTTAGAAATTGTAGGTTGGCGAATAGCAAGGCCCAGTCGCTGCATGACCGAAGAGGTCGGTGTACCCGACCTAATTCGCCATTTGACTCAAGACATTTCAAATTGGAGTGTGTAAAACTCGGTGAGCCTAGGCAATTATTGGGGAAATGCGGACCATTTCGGCGATCTCGACAGAGACCGCTGTTGGGACCTACACACTCACTGGAGGTTCTGCAAAATTTGGCGAGGTAAAAGTTCACTCAGTGAATCACCGAGAGGATAGGCGAGCTCGACTAATGTGACCAAATGGGTGAAAATTGGACGATTTTACCGGCCAAATGTTTAAAATTTTCAAACTCATTTAGTTTCCCTCAATTTTTATTTTCCCAAACTCACATACGCATGCTAGTTCCTATATTTTTGCATTTTTAGAGTATTTTTAGTGTTGATTTGTAGTCATAATTTGATTACATTGACGCCTATCGTTTCAATCTTCTCTTTATTGACACCAAATGTTCATTTTCTATGCCCCGAGTTTATTTTATCAAAAATTATACTCATTTGCTATAGCCTAATCTTGTTGAAGTGTTCTAATCCTGCCTGTTAGGGTTCGATTGTTTACATGCATACTTTAATTTGATAATCTTGCTCGAGTAGTTGTGATTGTTGAATTCCCGTAATTGTTTGCCTTAAACTAGATTAAAATTCGAAGCATTGTGTTGGGGTGCTATGGGTCCTACCATAACTGTACTAGTGCATGCTTTGATTTTGTTTTCGGGGGTTGCGGGGTTGAATTCGAGAAGTTGGGTCGAAAATAGGCACGTTGAGCCGTTTGGCGAGCTGGGTCGAGCTCGCCGACCCACTCGGCAGTTCACCTAATGTCCCTATCTTGCCTATGGTTTAATGCTTTATTTGATGATTGATTATGTAACCTTTGGTGAGAAGCTTGATATCGTAAAAAGCACTGGCGACTCACCGAAAGGCTTTTGTTTCGCCATTTGTCTGCACCCCTGAACCTTTATGCACTGGAACTTTCGAGATGCCTGTCCTTGTTCACCAATAGCTACGGGCGACACGCCAAGTCGTTCACCCATCACCTAGTTGTTGCAGTTTTAGAGCTAATTCCTTCGGCGAGCTCGGTCTATCTCCCCTAAGAAATTTAGTGATTCGCCCTCTAGTTTGGCGAGTATGTCTGAAATTGTTCAACTGTGCTTTTGTTGATGTTTTTGTGACTTCTCTTCAAAATTTTGCAGACATAACTGAATCAAAAGGTGCTGAAGGAATAACACCAGCACAAGAGAAATATAAAGAGATTGCGATAAATGAGGATGCAACTACGTCAAAAGGAAAAGCTACGAAACCACCCACAACCACTAGGAAAGGCAAGGGCAAGAGACCCACTTCTGCTAAGAAGACCATTACCCTAGACCCTATTATTCCTTCGTGGGCATGGGGAGTCTACAGAGCGGTGCATGTCTATTTGGCAGACTCACATAACATGGTGAATCTTGCACTGTTGTTCCTCCTGAGGTGACCTCGGGTACTGATGCCCAGGTTCATGGTGAGGCATTGGGCACTGTTGCCCAGACAAAAGAAGCAACTGTGTAGACGGGACCCATCCTCTTTACCTCCCTCTCTATTTTGCTTTACTCCACTGTTGGATAATTCATATTTGCATTTAAGGAGAAATAATTTTTTTTTGTGGTGGGGTGAGGCCCCCGTTCATGGATGTTTAAGCTTATAGCTCCTTGATTTTATATTGAAAATGATTTTTGACCCTTTTGAATTTTTTTGCAAATTGTTGCCACCCATTCTGTATTGAATGTGGCTATTCTCTTGCAAATTTGAGTATCAGTTTTGATCAATACTGATAACTTGAATAGAACATGAATGTGTGGCTACGATGAGACCAGGTGAAGTTACATAGTCAATATGTGAACTTTTTGCATCTCGTTGTGACTAGCCAAGTATCAAATTGATTATGTTGTGATGAACGTTGCACACTATCAAAAGTGTTGAGTCTTTTTTATCTTTGGTGTCGATGCCTTATGTGATGAGCTTATTGTGAACCATGCATGATAACACCTAGAATTTGCCCCGTTGGTCTGGTCGAATAAGTAAGGCTTTCTCTTGATATGATCTTAGGCAACTTCGAAGAGTGTGAGCCAATTTGACATATACCTCTTTTGTGGCCTACCTTGTGAGTGCGTGAAACTCTTTTGAACACCCCTTGAGCCTTTACCTTTCTTTGGAAGTAACTTGATGAAAACATGACCTTCGTTAAATTCACTACCCATAATCCTTGTGATTGTGGTTGATTGAATAGCCAACTTAGGACAAAAGCCTATGTTGGGGGTGTGTGTGGTAAAAAGATAAGGCAAATCAAGAAGTGCAAGAAAAAACTCCTTTAACCTATGGTTTTGAGAAAAATGGAACCCCTCCATATAAAAAAAGGGAAAGAAAAGAAAGAAAAAGAAAAAGACTGAAAAAGTTTTGTTATAATGTACAAAACAAATGGGGTTTTCGTAAAATCCATGGAGAGTGAATAATGGAATGACATATGATCACTAAACAAAATGATGAAATAAGAGGAAAGTAAGTGTTGTGAGAACCACATTTCATGAGGATGAAAGTCACGAAGACTAAATGACCAAACCTTTACACTAAACCCCATTACAAGCCTTAAAAAGACCTTTTTGATCAATACCGATGACTTGAATAGTGCTCATAATCGAACAAAAATGAATTTGCGGCTACGATGAGGCCAAATGAAGTTGCACAGACAGTATGTGAATTTTTTGCATCTCGATGTGACTAGCCAAGTGTGGAATTGAGTCTCTTGTGATGAACATTGCACACTAGCGAAACTGTGGAGTCTTGTTTGACATCAGTGTCAATGCCTTGTGTGATGAGGTTACCGTGAACTATGTGTCATGACACCTAGAATTTCCCCCGTTGGTCTAGTTGACTAAGTGATGCAATATCTTGATATGATCTTAGGCAACTTTGAAGAGTGTGAAACAAGTTGACATTATACCTATTTTTTGGCATACCTTCTGACCGTGTGAACCCCATTTGAACACCCTTTGAGCCTTAGCCTTTTCTTGGAAAAAACTTGGTAAAATTGTGGCCTCTCTTGCTCCATTATCCATAATCCTCATGATTTGTGATTTGTTTGAATAGCCAACTTAGGCGAAAAGCCTAAGTTGGGGGTGTGGTGAAAAGAGCAGGTAAATCAAGAAGTGCAAGAAAGTCCCCTTTGACACATGGTTTTGAGAAAAATAGAACCCCTCCATAAAAAAAGAAGAAAAGAATGAAAAAGTTATGGAATAAAGTTGTGAGAATGCAAGAAGAAATGGGGTTTCCAATAGTCCATACAAGTGAACTATGGGATGACTTGTGAGCACAAATGAAAATGATGAAAAAAAGGAAATAAAGTGTTGTTCACACCACATTTCATGAGGATTGCATCCATGGAGCCTAAATGACCATACATTTTTACTCAGCCCCGTTACAAGCCTTGAAAAGACCATTTTAATCTTGAGTGAGCTGAAATAAGTGTTGATTGGAAAATACAGGCAAACCTATGGGTGAAATCATGCATTGGGTTCTTCTTTGTGAGTGTGAGAGTTGCATTTGATTCCAGAGATTTAATTTGTGAATAATTCTATGTGAGTAAGGAATCATTCTTTGTGTGAGGGAATTTGAGTACCTTTGTTGAGCTTGAACTTGGATTTCAAATAACTATTGTGAACTTGAGAATCTTTGATAGTGGTGAGTCACAACTTGAATCTTGGAGTGCACAATTGATCATTGCATGAGTAAGTTCAGTCTTTTTATGTGCATTCATGATTGATTCTTGCATAGCACTATTTGAGACATCCTTTTTGAACTAGTGAACTTGAGTTTTACTTGAGGACAAGCAAAAGTTTAAGTTGGGGGTGTTGATGAGTACATGATTTGGACTTATTTAGGGCTTTATTTTAATAGATTTAGTGTCCTCAAATGCATATTTTGTGCCAATAACTGATGTAAATCCTTGAATTTAAGGTATTTGGATTGAGGAACAAAGCGTAGACACTATTGAGCAAAAAGAAACAAGGCCACTGAAAGAACGAAGAAAAGATGGCCTGAGGATCGCCTAACCTATTGGGCGAGTCGCCGAACGGCCATGGTCTCGCCTAATATTCCAGTGTTCCAAGCCCGGAAAGGCCAAAGCAAAAAGGCGATGGAATTGACCAAAGGGCAGATCGCCGAGTGGATCGGCTATCCCGACTTATTACGTCGAATGGTCCTTCGCAGCTCATGTTTTGGTAACTATAAATACATTTTTATATTCTTAGTTTAGTATCTATCATTCAATAGTTTTCATTATTGTTTGGTTTTCAAGTTTGACAGCTTAGAACTGAGTTTAGAGACTATTTCTTTAGCTTTGAAGATTTAAATATTTCCATTTCTAAGAAATTGGAATTGGGTGTTGAAGATTCTTCATATTAGACATTTGTAAAGACAATATTAATCTTACCCAGTTGATGGAAACACAATTTGGTAACGATTTCTACCTTTTTATGATGTCTAGCTTAACCCCAACTCTTGGGGTGTGATTATGTGATTATGAGTTGATTTAGCTACTGGGTATTGTTAAATGATAGTGTAAATGTTGTTTAAAAGTTATTTCATTCAATAATTGTGGCTTAATCTAAAGGGTTGTAGTTGCAAATGCAACTCCACCTCCGTTGTTTTTGGCTTGCTTGAGAGAGAGGTTTCAAAACCAAGATTACTGATTTAATGATCTGTGGGTATTGGGTTGTCATGGGTTCAGCTCTAGAGAGTTAATCCTAAAACCTTTTCCACACATTCAACTCCAGAGAATGAATGGACTAAAGAGATGTTTGTTCTTAGTCTCTGCTTATTGGTGTTCGAGAGAAACCAATTTTATTCGGGGTAAATTGTTCAAGAGAATGTTTATCCCCACTTAAGTCTAGCTTATTAATTGATTTATAGCTATTCACTATAAATTTCAATCACCCGTTTGTCTACCTTAGCCCATAATCCAATCGCATCCTAAGAACCCGCCTATATATTTGTTAATTTCGTGTTATTTGTTGTTGTAGCTGATAGATGAAACCAAATGCCCCTGTTATTTGACACTTGTGTCACCCCAAATTTGAACAGTGTTTTTTTTAGTAAATGTTTTTACCTATGATTGACTTGAGCATATACATGTTTTTCTATTGATTCTCAAATATGAACCACTCCCTTGGGACTCGACCCCAACTCATTTAGTTGGGTTATATTACTATTTAACGATCATTGATGCTTAGTATTGGATAAAGTGTCTTTGATGACTTTACAATAATCATAGAACTTCGGTTGCTTGGTTTAAAGTAGGTGAATTTGTTCTAATTGGTCTTGAATTAGTTTATGAGGCCATTGAAAATGTTCTACTCATTAGAGAGAGGTTAAAGACGGCCCAAAGTCGGCAAAAGTCTTATGCCGATGTTAGAAGAAGGGATCTAGAGTTCGAAGTTGGTGATTAGGTCTACTTGAAAAGCTCACCTATGAAAGGTGTGATAGGGTTTGGTAAGAAGGGAAAGCTTAGTCCCCGATATGTGGGCCCATATCTAATCTGGAAACCTATTAGAAAGGGTGCCTATTAATTAGACTTGCCAAATGAATTGTCTTCGGTTCATCCGATATTTCATGTTTCCATGCTTAAGAAGTGTGTTGGTTATCCGGTATCCACCATTCCTATAGAGGGTTTGGGAGTTGATGAGAGTCTTTATTATGAAGAGGTTCCAGTACATATTTTAGATCGACAAGTTAAGAGGTTAAGAAATAAGGAAGTAGCTTCCATAAAGGTTTTATGGAGGAATCACATAATTGAGGGAGCTACAATGGAAGCCGAAGCCGATATGAAGTCCCGATATCCTCATTTTTTTCCTCCTACTTCTATCCAAGCTTGAGGTAAGTAGTTCTCTTGAGTCTGGTGTTTTAGGAGTCAGTGGTGCAATATGTGTCCTTCATGATTTTTTTTTCCAGATGATATGCATGTTCTTATGAGAATTCATATTTAGCATACATTGAGTTTTCATGATTTATATGTTCCTCATGATTGATTTGCATTTTTAGTATGATGAGTGCATATTCGACTTCATGAGATGCCTTGATGAACATGCTTAGTTATGCTTATGATGAAATGGCATAATTTCTCAATAGTGTTGTGTTGAGCTTGTTTTGAGTTGGAGAAGGTAGTTCCTCCCATGTTTATATGAAATGATGAATTTTGTGCATAATGAGTTGTGGATGTAATTCCTACCTACTTGTGATGCATTGATTATGTCTTAAGGTGGAGTTGATGTTTCCTCATTTGAGTTGTGCAATATTTTATGTTTCATGCATGATGGGTTGCTAGTCTTGAGTCTTTATTTCCGTAAGGTGTCTAAATTGTCTTTTGAGGATGAATGTTCCCAAGGAGCAGATAATGTAACACCCCGGAAAAATAGTAGGTTAAACTATAGCCTAACGTAAGGGTTAAAAATAATAAAATGACTCCCCGTATACTAGAAGACCAACTAGGGTTGAAATGAGAACTATAAGGGACAAGGCCAAGGGGAAAGTGCCAAGGCAAAGGGGCCAAGCCAAGGCTGCCTGTAGATTGGAGCACAGTGTCCCACCTTCATGAGTGGAACCACGGATCATGGTCCACAGCACGGCTCATGAAGGTGGCTCGTGAAGCTTCCTTGGCCATGGAAAAATGTCTACCAAAAGTCCTAGCCACTGCCTCAACTTCACGGAAGGGACCACGTCTCATAGTGTGGAGCACGGCTCGTGGTGTGGAGAATGGCTCATGGTGTGGAGCACGGCTCGTGGTGTGGAGCCTTTCATGAAGGAGACTTGGATAAGGTGTCTTGTGGCACCAATTAGCCTAGCTACTATCTCATCTCTCACGAGTGGGACCACAGATCGTGGTCCTCACCACGGCTCGTGAAGATTCCCTGGGCGAGGAAGCCTTGTGCTCCAAAATCATGACCACTGCTTCACCTTCATAAGCAGGACCATAGGTCGTGATCCTCACCACGGCTCGTGAAAGTCCCTTGTGGTGCCTTATCGGGTTCCTTAAGTAAGGGACATTTAAGTCAATTCCTTTTTAGTCCAATTAAAGTAGGGTTGTTTTGGGTATTTTTAGGGGTAGTATATGAGTTTCTTTTAAGTCAAAATCCCCAAGTCTAAGTCATTTTTCACAAAAAACCAAATCAAAACTAAAAGTTCTCTTCCTCTCAATATTTTTCTCTCTAAAGTCAAAGAAGAAGAAAGGAGCCGTTAGAGCTAGGGTTTGTGTATTTCAAAGGTTCTTCCTCAAATTTCTTGGGGATTTCTAATAAAGATATGGTTGCTTTTGATCTATGGGTAGTCTCCACCCATAGAGTCCCCTCAAAAGTTGGTTTTCAAGATTCCAATTTTCCCCAAACCTAGGGTTTTTAATCTATGTCATGGGTCTTCTTCCAAAACGTTTTCAATTGGTAAGTCATGGTTGATTATGGCTGGTTATGATGAATTATGGTTGGATTGATGGAGTATTGTTGTTGGATTATGATAAAAATCTCTCTATGGGCCCATGATTCCGCATATTGATAAATTATGAATTGATGATGTGGGTTGGTTCATATTAGATGTCAATTGACTATGTTTATATTGAATTAGTTATTGAATCATGAAATTCCACTTATATTCTGTAGTAATTGTATATGTTTGGGTTGATGGTGATTCATGGCCCTTGAAGGGCAAAAGTATGAGGGTTTTTACATGTTTATGAGAAATATGTATGAACTTATAAGTCACTTAGAAAGTGAAGATCCTATGATGATTGGGTAAATGTGGTTTTGTTGAAAGGTCATTCTCCCCTATTTTACACAAGATTATGTATGATATGTTTACGACTATGATAAGTATCGTTGTGCTGAATAAAGTCTATTCTGATGAACACACTATGAATATGATGTGAAAGGTTTATTCACATGTTGATGATTCTAAGGTTGAAAGGACATTCTCACCTAATGAATCTATGAGTTACTATGATACCATGATGGCTTGAGTGTCTAGTGCATTCTTTCATGAACATGAACTTAAGTAAAATCTTAATATGAAGTTAAAGGGAATTATGCTTAGCACCGAGTGGATATGAGGTTGAGATGGGTTCCTTCACGCTAGTAGTACGGGTTTTGAATATAGTTGTCTCATGAGATGGAAACCATACGTTAGTAGCCCGGGTTTCTAGTAGCAATCTCCCTATCCCATAACTATGTGCCCACATAGGTCTTTAGCTAGTGGATCCACCTAAAAGCTAATATGTTAGTTCTACCTTAGGCAAGTAGGACACCTTTTTTCGATGTGGGGGAAAGACACCGAATTCCATGTAGCTCGCATTTCTATGTCGGTTAAGGCTATATTTCCCTACATGATAAGAATATCAATTTGACAAGAATATGAATTATAACTCTAGCTTCTTATGAGGTACTACCTAGTATGAGTGGGGTATGGGACTCCATTTGTGCATTGCACAAGTAGGCTTCAAGAGTGGTTGTGGTAAGGTTCTCTTAGGCTATGATGACTTAAAAATTATGCATGTATGATACGAAAGGTTCAAAAGGATGACTCTACTTGCTACAAGTTATGAAAATGAATATTTCATTGTTTATGAATGTTGGCTAATGATGACGTCAAGGTAAGATACGTATGATGTTGGTGACCTAAAAGTGGTACTTGGCATTTGGTAGGGTTATGTGATCTTGCCTTCGCATTGAACTAGTATAACTTTCGGTTGCGTATGATATGGTTTGGCTTATGTTTCTTCAAAAATGTACATGATGGCTTTTAAACATGATAAATGCATGCTTTCGACTAAATGTCCCTTTTATGCATATTTTAAGGATCTTCTATGCATAGCTTCCATACTTAGTACATTAATTCTGCTAACCCATATTTTGTACCTTTTTCAATAAGTATAGGTTCTGGTAGTTGAGGTTGCTTCTCTTTGTTGAAGGCTTGGATCGATTCTCTCCTTGCCTTGGTGACTGATGCTTATCGTGACCAACGACACTAACCTACGGTATGAGTGTCTAAGATCGTCAATAATATAGTAACCCAAACAAAGGTTGGGGTCGTGTCCCAAGGGAGTGGTAGTGAAAATAGTACTTACACTAGAATTTTATTCGAATTAGCTATAATTTGAGAAATCATCGAATAAACACAAAGTATATTCAAGTGGGTGACACAAAGGTGTCAAATATTGATGAGTCCACAAATTGGACTCATTTAGGGCTTTATTCTGATAGAAATAGTCTCCTCGAATGGTTGTTTTGTCTCAATATTTGATGAAACCTCTTAGGATTCAGGTATTTCAAGTTTTAGTGAAAGTATCGACGCTTAGGCAAAAAAAAGGGACAAAGAGGCTGAAAAGAACGAAGAAGATGCAGCCTGAGCTACGCCAAGAACACTTGGCGAATTGCCAAAGGGACGGATTCCTCCCTTTGTTCTAGTACGCGAAGCCCTGAAGGAAGAGGATAAAAAAGGCGATGAAATGAAGCAATCGGTGCTTCACTGAATAATTCTGTAAAGCAGTATTATATCGCCCAATGGTCCAGACGTGAAGATGCTAAAGGAAAGCACGAAATGGCGATGAGACAGAAGAAGGGTGAGTCGCCGAATCACTCGGCGAACTTGACTAACTGCGCCGAACTATCTGCCAACTGAAAATTCCAATGGCTATAAGTACTAAACTGTTTATTATTTTTTCGAGAGACGATTATTATTTTAATTTTCATAATAGAATAGTACGTTTTTTAGATATTTTTCTCTCAAGTTTGGAGAGGGTTTTTGGGAGATTTAAAGAAAGAAGAGTTTCATCTTCCCCAAGTGGGAAGTGGGTCTTTTCCATTCTTCTTCCTTAGCTTATATTAAGGTTTAATTTCTTATACCCATTTTATTTTCGTGTCATGTTAGGTGTGTTTTGTTATTTCTTGATGTGTAGCTAAAAACCCCATTCTTAGGGTGTGATTTAGCAAATATGGGTTGATATTATTGTTGGGTTTTGCTTGCTGATTGGTTAGATTTATTTTAATGGTGATTTCCCCTAGTGGTTGTGGTTTAACCTAATGGGTTTGTAGTTGCAAATACAAAACCACCCATGTGTTTTCGGCTTGCCCGTGAAGGTGGTCGCGAAACTAAGACCACAAAACTAATGGCCTAAGGACTGGGTCGACATGAGGTGCAGCCCGAGAGGGTGAGCCCTAGTCCCATATGCTAACACTCAGCTCGAGAGAGTGAGTGGGGTAAGGCGTAAGCTGGGTAAGTTGCTCGAGAGGAAACGTATTTCCATCTAAAACTTAGCCTAGTCACTATTATCTTGCAAATTTCCTATCGAAAGCATGTACCCAACAATTTATCTCAACTTGTATTGCAGTCACACCCCAAGAACCTTTCCCCATACTTAATTTTCTCGTTAATTTTTTGCTATTTTTAAATACTTGTGACAAAACCCCCATTTGATATTTGACACTTTCATGTCACCCCCTTTAATTTACTGTGTTTTTACTGGTTAATATCTTTAGCCACTACTAGTTAGAGCTAAATTTTATTTCTCTATTAATTCTCAAAACCACTCCCTTGGGACGACCCCAACCCTTGGTTGGGTTATTATACTATTGCACGAACGTAGACACATTGAATTGGAAGACTGTGTCATTGATTACAGCAAACATCAAAATGGCACCGCTACCGGGGAGTGGTGTTATTTGTGAATTTTTAGTTTAGTAGAGTTTTCTATTCTTCTTAGTTGTAGCTCACTAACTTTACTTTTAGTTTTGTTTTTCGCTGAGTTGTCCATCTAGGTAAGCATGACTAAACAAAGTAGTGGAAAACTGGTCGAAATGAGCCAAGGAGTCCAAAAAGACTTCACGCTGACCGACCTGGCATCTCAACTATACGACTTGGCCACCAAAATCTCAAAGGTGGAAGTCTAATGCAAATAACAAGGGGGGTACTCGTCCCCTCATGAGCAGAGGAAATCTAGAAGTGGAGATAAAAATCGTGTCGAGGACACACTTCAAATCATTTTCCAAAAGATCACCGATCAAGATCGGGTGTTGGAAGAAATGAAGGAAAATATTTAAGTGTTGAATCAAATGATTGGATCCCACTCTAGATCAATCCAACTAATCAGGTCATTCCTGAGTGTTGCGGTGCCTCATCTACACCTAAATGAAATATTGGGGTCACCTAGTGACACTAGGGCTAACACCAATAACAGGGAGTTAGACAAAAGTTATGTCGTAGCACGACGTAAAATAAGGCACTTCTTGGGAGGCAACCCAAGGTTTTACTGCTTTTAATTATTCTTTTCGAGTAATGGTGTGCTGATTTTGTATTTTAAAAGTGAGGACGGTGTTGAAACATGCAAATTGGCTAGCCAAGGATGCAATGGGTGAATCGCCGAACCTATCGGCGATTCCAACTTAATCCGCCGTTGGGACCCCAAAATAAGGGATGTCCTGTAAAACTCGGTTAGGTAAGTACATGTTCGGCAGGTCGCTGAGTTGACCAGCGATAAGATTAACGTCGCCGAATGGTAGAAAATTGAGCAGTTATATAACGGTAAAATGTCAAATTTTTGAACCTTTCGCATTCCCTCGTTTCAAACCCCTCGAAACCGCACCAAAGCTACTCTTTTTTTGATATTTACCTCTCCATTAGTATTTTAGTTCATAAGCAGTGCTTGGAGTTGGATATCTTTGCTGCCTAGCATTTCAAAAAGCAAGTTAATCGGGATTAAAGGTTAAGCCATAGAACCCCAAATTTATCTTAAGAAGTGTTCGCACTCATTTG
The DNA here is from genome assembly GCA_029582405.1 of Solanum gandarillasii. Lineage (NCBI taxonomy): Eukaryota > Viridiplantae > Streptophyta > Magnoliopsida > Solanales > Solanaceae > Solanum > Solanum gandarillasii. The sequence continues at coordinate 15,713 of JAJONY010042077.1, read as the reverse complement.
CAATTGTAGTAAAAGGATGATGTGTATGTTTGGCCTCTCTGGTAGAAATAGTTTGATATGATTTGTTTAATTTGAACTTTGTTGCCTGAAATATTTTAGTAGTCAAATGCCTTACTGTTTATGCTTTATCTTGATTGAGATTTCGATGGGTGCTGCTTGATTGTCGTTGTATTGGTTGGGTAACACCTACATGGCCCACATTTGATCTAAATAGCGAGAATTTATAAATAAAGGAATGGGTAATGACATTCTGAAGGGTGATCGTAGTTAAATAGACAAAAATTTGGCAGCACCGAAAGAAGTCTGAGTGTTCTCGAGAGATAGAAAGTATGGGTCTTGTGTGAATTTTGTGTATGTGTGCTTTGATTTTGCCTCTAAAGATCGTAAGGTCGATTTGAAGAGTTCGGTTGAAAGAATAGGTACATTGCATCATTTGGTGAGCTGGGTCGAGCTCGCCGAACGATTCGGCGGTTTGCCTATAGGTTATTGACCGCCCTTAACACATGTCCTTATTGCTGTAAAATCTGTAACATTTGGCGGATACATTCCTGATCCCCTAAAAGTAGTCGGCAAATCACCAATACGACTATAGATCACCCTTTGCATGCCCCTGTACCGTCTTTCTCTGCATCTTTTGGCGGATAACTTTGTCATCGCCTAAAGTAGTAGGTGGCTCACTGACAGGAGCGACTAAGTCTTTCTGCAATCCATTTTTTTGTAAATGTGTTGAGTTTTACCTAAACTCTTGAATTTTTTTTTGCAAATATGGTACGTACAAATTTAACCGAGCGACCACAGACAAAGGCTAAAGGCATCACAATAAACGAAGGAGGATCAAACCCTCCAAAGAGAAAAAAGGGATGACCTCCAACCGGGAGTTAAGAGAAAACGAAGAGAACACATAGCTAGGAAGGGTACCAATGTTGAACTAGCTTCTTCTGAGTTAGAGGATGAGCAAACTTTGATAAATCGAAGGGATGCACTACCAAATTAGTGACAACTCCAGCACTACATAAAGTGGCTCCTGCACTCCCCAAAGCTCCACCTCCACCCAGGTTGCTAAACAGACTGAAATGCAATGGTTTATGAACCATTCTTGAGGAAAAGTTACTATATGTGGTAGGTTTGAAAGTTAAGCATTATGAGGTGCTTGACACGCTCAGATATCATGAGTTCGAACAGTTCACTAGGCCGCAAGGCTCTTATATTCCCTCCTGGGTTGGGGAATTCTACTTGGCCTATAGCGAACTGGTCCCGAAAATTAAGAAATTGGTTAGTTATTTTCGACCATTGAAATCGGTTGTGGTTAAAGGCAAAGAGGTACAGTGTCAGAATAAGGATATTAATGTTGTATTTCGTCGACCGTTGCACTCGATACTACCCTACCAGGGTCTGCCTATTGCTTCATCCCTAAATGATCTGAAGGGATGGTTAGCTTCGATGATCTCCGACGTCACCCCGAGGTGGATGGACGCGGGAACTCCTATTGAGAAGAGAGATATGAAGATTGCCTCCCGCTACTAGTTCGGCTTCATCCGCAGCACTATCATGCCATCCCAGAACTAGTCCATCATGCGTCATCCTAAGGCAGCTTGCCTTGGTTCTATCATGGTATTGATGTGGATTGACCTAGGACTGCTCATTTCATAGGAGATGGCCGTGAGAGCCAAGTAGACACTAATGTCACTGCTCTTTCCTGTTCTGACCACTGAGTTATGCCGAAGTGCTGGAGTACCACGGGATCCTTTTATCGATATGGAGATCACACCATCTTCCTCCACCGATATCCGATGCATAGAGGCCGAATTCACGCGAGAGGAGGTTGACAGAAGAAGAGAAGCCCCAACAGATAGTTCTCCAGAGGTCAATGTTGACTCATTATCATTAGAGACACTTGCGCCCACTACTCGAATAAAGAGGTTTGTCCCAGGGATAATCGATAGGGCTATACTAGCAGTAGTTACACCACTTCAAAACATCTGTTGATGCCTTGACAGTTAGGGTTACTTCTTGCTAAAGTAGACAACGGGAAGCCTCTGAAGTGGCGGCCTTAAAAGCTGAAATCGCAAGTTTGAGGAAGGTGGTAGACTATCTCAAATCTACTGACTTCACTTCACTAATAGACATGGAAGATGATGACGATGCTCCTACGACCACCGTAGATGTGCAGGGAGATAACACAACACATGCACCGTCGGATGTAGAGACCAATGAAGATATGATAGAAGGAGAGGAGGAGATGAGAGAGAGCCAAGATACGAGCATATTCAAAGATCTGCCAGATCTAGTAGAGACAATTAGGCAGCCGGTGACTCAGACATTGCCGAACAAGATGTCCACAACAACTCTTAGTGGATCTTGTACTGTTGTTCCATCTGAGACTACTTCGGGCACTGGTGCCCCAACAGATAGAGAGACTGCGTAGAGAGGACCTTTATCTACCCTGCTCTCTAAATTACTAGCATCTACTTTTGGAAACTTATTACTTGCATTTGAGGACAAATGATTTTATTTGTGGTGGGGTTAGGCCCATACCTTTTGTGTTGATGTTCATGTTTTGTTCTGTATATATTTGGTTGTTCTATTTTAAATTGTTTTCACACTGCTTTTTGTGGATGTTTGAGCTCATGGCTCCCTTTTCCTTTGAATTTAAATGATTTTGACCTTTTCGAAAACTTTTGAATTTTTCGCAAATTTACGCCACCTCTTGTGTTGAAAGTGGTTGCTTTTTCGCAAAAAATTGAGTCTCGGTTTTGATCAATACCGATGACTTGAATAGTGCTCTCAATTAAACAAACATGAATGTACGGTTACAATGAGACCAAATGAAGTTGTATAAACAATATGTGAACTCTTTGCATCTCCTTGTGATTAGCCATTTATCGAATTGATTCTCTTGTAATGACCCATTGCACACTAGCGAACCTGTGTAATCTTGTTTGACTGAAGTATCGATGCCTTGGGTGTTTAGCTTACTTTGAACCATGCATGAATAAGCCTAGAATTTTCCCTGTTAGTCTGATTGATTTAGAAAGGTGTCCTCTTGAGATGATCTTAGGCAACTTTAAAGAGTGTCAGACAAATTTGACATATACCTCTTTTGTGGCCAACCCGTGAGTGTGTGAAAGTCTTTTGAATACCCCTTGGACCTTACCTTTCTTTGGAAGAACCTTGATGTACCCTAGACCTTACTTTACCCACTACCTATAATCCTCTGATTTATGGTTTAGTGAATAGACAAGTTAGCCCAAAAGCCTAAGTTGGGGGTGTGATGAAAAGGAAAAGGAGAATTCAAGAAGTGGAATAAAGTACATGAGAATTCTCATCCCATGGTGCTGCGGAACAATGGAACCCTCCATATAAAAAAAAGAGTAAAAAGCAAAGAAAATAAAAGAATGAGAAATAAATTTATCGAATAAGGTACAAAAAAAATTAGGGTTCCAACCAATTCATGGAGAGTGAATAAAATGATGACTTAGAAGCACTAGAAAATAATTGATAAAGCAAAAGAAGGGAATGCCTTGAGAATACCACATCTCACGAGGAAAAGTCACTGAGCCTTAAATGACCATACATTTTCACTAAGCCTCATTACAAGCCATAGAAAAACCTTTTGGATCTTGAGTAAGCCGAATCGAAAGTCGATTGGAAAATAAGGGCAAACCTCTGAGTGAAAACATGCATTGTGTTCCTCCGTTTGAGTGCGAGCATTGTATCTGATTCCTTATCTTAAATTGACTAATATATGTGTGTGAATATGGAATCATGTTATACGTGAGTACATTTAAATACTTTTTGTTGAGCTTGAACTTGCACAAGTAGAAGTATTGCGAGCATGAGAATCTTTGATAGTGGTGTGTCACTGCTTGACTCTTTGAGTACACAATTGATCCTTGCATAAGTAAATTGAGTCTTGTTGTGTGCATTCTTGATTTAGTCTTGTGTAGCACTGTTTGAGACACCCTTTTTGAACTACTGAGCTTCAGTTTGCTTGAGGAAAAGTAAAAAGTTTAAGTTGGGGGTGTTGAGGAGTCCACAAATTGGACTCATTTAGGGCTTTATTCTGATAAAAATAATGTCCTCGAATACTTATTTGTCTCAATATATGATAAAAACTCTTAAGTTTCATGTATTAGAAGTTTTAGTGGAAGCATGGACGCTTAGGGGCAAAAAAAGGACAAAGAGGCTGAAAAGAACGAAGAAGTTAAAGCCTGAGCTCCGCCAAGAACACTTGGTGAATCGCCAAAGGGACGGATTTCACCGTTTGTTCCAATACGCAAAGCCTTGAAGAAAGAGGATCAAAAAGGCGATGAAAGGAAGTAGTCAGTGCTTCGCCGAATTGTTCCGCGAAGCAGTACTATACTGCCCAATGGTCTAGACGTGAATATGCTAAAGGAAGCACGAAACGGCGATGAGATAGAAGAAGGGCGAGTTGCGGAATCACTCGGCGAACTAGACTAACTGCACCCAACTATCTGCCATCAGAAATTTCTGATAGCTATAAATACTAAACTCTTTATTATTTTTTAGAGAGACGATTATTATTGTAATTTTTAGAATAGAATAGTACATTTTGTAGATATTTTTCTCTCAAGTTTGGAGAGGGTTTTTGGGAGACTTTAAGAAAGAAGGATTTCATCTTTCCCAAGTTGGAAGTGGGCCTTTTCCATTATTCTTCCTTTTCTTATATCAAGGTTTAATTTATTATACCCATTAGATTTTAGTGTCATGTTAGGTGTATTTTGTTATTTCTTGATGTGTGGCTAAAAACTAAAGCAACACTTGAAAAGTGTGGCCTTAGATCAAAGGTTACGCCTGTTTAGGCCACCCCCCGAAAAGTGTTGCCTAAGGTCTAAAAGTGTGGCCTTAGGTCAAAGGCTACAATTTTTGATAGTTTAGGCTACACTTTTTTGGGGTGGCTAAAGACCTAAAATGTTGTAGTGTTCACAAATACGATGGGAGTTCCCTAAGGAGATACACTAGGCCTGATAAGCCCCTTACCCTAGAGATCCTAATAGTGAACACTGATCACCTTGAGCTTTGCAAGATCCATAAATTTTAGTTGAATAGAAATAGGCCTATTACCGGTCTCAAGCTCAATAAGGAAATCAATATCACACTGTGAGGGTAGGCGGTGTAGGTTGGCACGAAACACATCCAGAAAATCATGGACAACTGGAATAGACTCAACTGGAGAACCTTCCTACATAATTCGCATACCAATTCTAAACACGACAAACTCACTAGCTACTAGACTCTGAGACTGAAAAAAAGCGATAATTCCAACCGGTGTGCTATTAATGGAGCCTTGCTACACCATCGGAGGAACACCTGGCATTGCTAATGTAGTAATGTTAAATAATCAATCTAAAATCACATGGTAAGGAAATAATCACTACATGCCCAGAATCACAACAAAATTAAGCATTTCAAATAATATAAGGTCAACCTGGGTGTCAGGCCCCTGGATAGTAACTAAGCAAGATCGAAACACAAGTTCAACTAGTAAAGAATCACCCACGAGGTCGACACACACAACAACACCACCATAGGCTCGGAACTCAAACCAACAAAAGAAGCATAATAAGCAGACACATAAGAATAGGTACAACGTGGATAAAATAAAGTTGAGGCGGGCTGATAGCATAAAAGAACTATACATGTAGTAACATCATTCAATACCTCAGCCTCTGTCCTTATTGGAGCTACACATAAATGGCCATGTCCACCTCTTCCCTAGCCATTTGTCCTACAACGTGACCTACATCCCCAGGGACCACCCTAAATACCCTATTATCCATCACAATGATCATAACCCTATCTCGACTCCTAGTTGGAGGTGTTGTTGGTGGAGCGGGTAGAGCTAGTGACGCTGCCTTTGGTGTTAGAGCAATTTGCCCACGCAAAGAGAAATATTTGTCCTAGTTACCCAAGTCACCACAGTCAACACAACTCAGAGATGATCTGCTACTAGAAGAATAACCATCATGGCTTATAGCATAAGAGTAGACATGTGACTCCTACTAGAGACAATGTCACTCCGGGTATACTAGTCACTCTCTTAAGACTACAATGAGGCATGAACAAGCCGACTAGACTTACCCTATTGAAATTGCTACCCAATCTTATCATGTGCATCTTTCGACCTAGAACAGACCTAGAGTAGTGGCCCTCATATCTATCTCTCTTGTTGCAGACCCCTTGGGCCTCACAATAAGGCTACTCAAGAGTGCAGGCATGATAAACAACATCTAAAAAGTAGTGACCTGTAGAGACCATAGACTAGGCCTCAATCCGCAACTACAATCTCATACCATGGATAAAACACTAAACCATTTCCTCCTCAGTAGGTAAAATAATGGAAGCATGGTGAGAGCGCTCCTCAAAAACCTTATGTCTACTGAAACATGATTATAGAACTCTACTCCAACAAAAAAAACTTATCCCTGAGTTTATGTCTTACACTGCAAGGAATGAACCTGGCCAAAAAGCCTCAGAAAACTCGATTCAAGTGACTGGAGGAGACTGAGCTAGTCTTGTCTGAATAAAGGTATGCCACCATTACCTAGCTATCCAATCTAGCTGATAAGGAGTAAAGTTAGTTCTTATTGACTCCAATAAACCCAAAGTATATAGTTGATCATGGCAAGTAGTCAAAAACTTATGTGCATCCTCATCTATAGCCCCATAAACTCTCGATGATGAAAGCCTAAGGATCACTCTGAGCATATTCTCCTCCTCTAGAGACATAGCTCAAGCTGCAATCATGGTTTGGTCACCACATGTTGGTAACCAGGCCCAAGATGCCTTTATTTTAAGTTGATCCTACTGATCCAGTGCTGGTATAGCTACTACTGCAGAGGCTGTAGTTGGGGCCTACTTTATGCCTCCAAGTACAATAAGGAGTTGAGTAATGGTTTCTTGAGATCCTGAGCCATAGCAGGTCCAACTTGTAACTGAGCTGGTCCCAGCTCCATCAGCTGGTCTGGAACACAAGCTGCTAGAGGGTCAGTTTCTAGGTCCCGACCCTGCTCTCTATCTCGGGCTGGTGTTGCACCACTATTTGAGAGGGCAGGTGAGCCCCTACCCTTATTTATCGCATGACACTTACGAGCCATCTTTTGAAAGGAGTGAAAAAAGTAAGTCTCAAGAAACCAATAACCAACACGCTTCATGAAAGTGATACAAAAAAATAAGAGTTACTAATTACACCCAGTAAACTTCTAAAGAAAGGATACAGACGTCTTCGCACTGATCCGTAGAACTCTACTAGGTATTAGGTCTGTACAATTGAGATTGGTGAACCTGGGCTCTGATACTAACCTGCCACAACCTATTTCCCGAGTCATAATGAAACATACTATAACCAACTAGTAGGTAATTCAACCAGTACCAAGGATGATAAATAATGAGTACAATAGTAGAATTATACAGAAACTCATACTAATAATAAGAAAAGATAGAAATGGAAGCAAACCAAAAACTATATACAGTAGAAACCCTAGAGAACCTAGAAGTCACGAGTACAAAACTGTTTAATATTAACGAAATACAATCCTAGAAGTGGACCTCAACAAGCCATCTAAAAGGAAAAACACAAGCTAACATATTTAGAAGGAAACAACCTGATCTTGGGTCCAAGTGTTCTCCCTTGTCTCCAATATCCTAAGGTTACAAAAGATGGCACGATTCATTACCATTACTAGTTGGTACTAAGATATGCATCACAAAAAGATGCAGAGTATAGCCTGAGTAACAAAACTAAGGTACTCAGTATCAATCATATGGCAACTAAGAAAGAAAGGTAAAGACAATATGAAAGATAGAATCTAGAACATACAACTGTCCAAGTGAGAAAAAAAGGAAAGCACACTAGCATATTGAGAGTAAATCTAAGTAGAACTAACTAAACCTAACTGGACCCCATAAGACCAGAAGGTACACTCATGCTCAAATTTAAATAAAAAATGAACGGACCCCCATAAGCCCAACATGTACAAAAAATATCTAAGACTACAAGAGTGAAGTGTAGCCAGATCTGAATCGAAGAACATTAACCTGCTCCTAGCCCAAGTAACCACAAACCATAAAAACCAGTAAACTCCTAGCCCATCTTGCAAGAGTCATAACCAATCCAGGACGTCCACCTAGACAGTCCTCTTCTAGAGGCGTAAGCTGCCCAGCTAGCAAGAGTAACCCCCAGATGTGTCGACTTCCTAAAGGATCTCAGATATCAAAGCCACTCAGCCATCTAGTCCACTCCCAGGGATGTAAGCCACCAAACTAGCAAGAGTGACCCAGGGGCTTGTCAACTTTGAAGAGGATCTCAAGTAGGCTCTAAGCCACCATAAATAAATATCCACTCCCAAAGAATGTCAGTTTGAAATACCCCACAACCCCGAGAAAGCACACAACCTCATAAGAGACACGAAAATAGGGAGAGAAGATGGAATTACTAACAAGCTACATAAACGCCTAAATAAGGATCCTATTAGCACACTCAAGTCTGTTATTCCAGTCTACAAGGACCTGGTTTATACGAAATAATGTCGAAAACATAATAAAGCTACGAGGCTCACAAATTTAAGCCATCACTAGTCTATCCTAGACTAAGTTTGAACATACTTTTGAAAACACATAATAATACATGTAAATCAAAGAGCATGCTACAACACACATACAACCCCCTCTAGCATAGTCCTACCCTCAAAACAGTATCTATAAATCCAAAAGTAGGGTTACTAATGAGAAAATCAAGAATAAATAGGTTCCCATCCCCAATTCATACTATTCACCATGAATTCACACATTAGTGCTAAATCTAAAATAAAGGAAGCAATAGCGTGCCTGAAGGCTGACTGCGTGCATTCAAAATTTCAAGGCTGGAGCTTTTCCTTTCCTAACAACCTTCGAACACTGCTACACTATCAATAATACGTTCATAGTGTCAGTACAATCATTTAAACACAAAAAGTACATCAAATGAAGACACACTACTTTTGGAGTCAAAGGAGAATCATGCGACCCGCGCCAAAATTCCAAAATTCACTCAATCAAGAGGTCCTAAACTATCCTCCGAAGATGTGTTCAAAAATTGAACATGATCTGAATCTCAAAAGTAGCCACAACAACAACATTCAATTTCAATAACACGGTAATTCACCTCAAATAAAGGTTCTTCGACAACTTATAACCACAAACTCAAGTAGCAACGCTCCCAACGATCACACATACTTCAAATTACTCATATTAGAGCTCAAATGAGGGAGAAATCACCTTTTGAAATAATAAATGAATCTGCAAATTCGCTATACAACCAGTCGAGAACGACTGATGTCTATTGCTTTTCATGAACTACTTCCTAGTAATGTGTGGCAGACACTTATAAAAGTGAGCTTATTTTTTAAGATCTTACTTCAACCACTATATGAGTGGATGAAATGGAGAGATTAGAGGGAGCTATCCCACAAATCTTGTGCACGTTAGAACGTATATTTCCTCCTTTGTTTTTTTTACTTAATGAAACATCTTCCTGAGCACCTTTCATATGAAGCAAGAATAGATGCACCTGTGCAATATCGATTGATGTATCCTTTTGAAAGGTAAATGTACATCCTCTATGTCAAACTTGTGATTAGTATTCTATACATTCCTTTTCTAATGTAGTGGTCCATCCCTTTTATCTATTTAGGTATTTGGGAACTCTTAAAAGGATAAGTGGAAATAAAACTAGTGTTGAGGGATCCATTTGTGAAGCGTATTTGATGACAGAGTCAACCCAACTGCTTTCTCATTATTTTGAACCTCATGTCATGACACGTGATCACAATGTGGACCGTAATGATGATGGTGGTGTTGTGGAAGATCTTGAAGGAAATTTATCAATATTATACCATCTAGGTCGATTATTGGGAGAAGCAAAAAAGAGAGATTTATCCCTTCAAGAAATCAAGTCTACCTAAACTTATATCTTACTAAATTGTGAGGAGGTTGAGCCATTTGTGAGGTAACAAAAGTTAGTGATATTTTCTTAATAATAAAAAATTATCTTTATTCTTGAATTTTATATTTAGCTTCTTTTTTTGTAATGAAGTATGTTCATGCAACATTTGCAAGAAGAATTTACAAATCTATCTCAAGGTCAACTAGACAAGAGCCTTGAAGCAAATTTCTCTACATGGTTAAAAGAATTTGTAAGGTTTCACAACGATTATCTTCAATACTATAATGTACTTAAATTAACTTGTGAAACTTAACTAAGACTTACAATTTTTTAATATAGGTCCGATGTAATCCCATTGAGAATAAGATCTTACGTAGACTTGCTCGTGGACCATTGATAGGTGCTACATGTCATTCTGTTTATTTTTTTAATGGATACAAATATAACACAGAATGTCATGGTAGGGCAAGATCAACAATAAATGGTGGAGTTTGTAGCTCGGAATCAAATTTTGGTAACTATTTTGGATGGATAAAAGAGATTATACAAGTGGAATACCGTGAAGCACCTTTCTAGCAAATTGTGTTATTCAAATGTGAATGGTTTGACCCAACTATGGATGCTCGGGTCAAAAAGCATAATCAATACAAATTGATTGATATTAATCATCTCGTCGATATAAAAATTATGAACCTTTTATTCTTGCAATGCAAGCAACTCAAGTGTGCTATGTGTCTTATCCGACCAAGAAAAAGGACAAGGATGATTGGGTAACCATATTGAAGGTCAAACCTCGAAATGTTATTGAACTACCAGATGAGGATGTGGCGACTATTTCAGAATTGAATGTTCCATTCCAAGTTGAATAAGTTCAAGTTCACGAGATAGATATGAGAGTTTTCATTGATGAAAATATACTCTTAAATGATCCAAATGGAGATGTTATGGAATTGGATGAAACCATTGTTGATGGTTTATTGCAAGAGCATCATGAAATCAAAATAGAATCCACAAAAGATGAATATGAAACCGAGGAAACTGAGGAGGATGAGGAGGAAGATGAAGAGGAGGAGTTTGAAGAAGACATAGATAGTGACTAGCGTTTTATAATCTGCTCTTGTATCTTCACCGTATTTTGTTTTGATTAATTTTTCTACAAATATTATCATTTCTTTAGTTTTTGCTTTTCAATTTAGTATGATTAATACAAGTAACTTTTTAATTTTAACCGTGTGTGTTCTATTTATTATTTTTAGCTTCAAATATATCTACTTGTAGTGTAAATATAACCATCAGATTTAGGTGTCTTATCAGAACCACATGATTTGATGGTATTCAGTATTTCATTCTCTTAAAAGGCTTCTCCAGTTTACTAATTTGTTCCTTTTCTTATATGATCTCTTCTCCATATGGTTAAACACAATGCTAACTATTTCACTCCTATATTTGCAGGTATAAGTTGTTTCAGTTGATCTACTAGGTGTTTTAGAGGCATTTTAAAAATATTTTAGCACACTTTCACTTGGTTGAAACATACTTTAGTATGGTAGCTTAATTTGATTTGCTGTAGTGATAAATGTCTCACTCTAGGTTCTGTTGTTGCAATTCTTCTTATAATTATTGTGGGTTATGATTAATTTGATTACAAGTGATGGTCTAACTACATTGTTATGTTTATTTTTAGGTATGGCTTAAGGCAGAGGTCGTGGCAAGTCCTTAGGTAGTAGTAATCCTTCTATTCACGTAAGCATACCAACTATTCCAATGCCCACTATAGTTTATCCTAACAAAGGTGGTACCCCAATCATTGAAGCATCAGCTCAAAGTAACATCCCAACCATATATGAGACACCTCTAGTTACACCAAATCAGAGTAATCGAATAGCTCAAGATCTGTCTACTCAGAGCATCATGGAAACCCAACTGCTGAAGGTGATATAACAACTCAAAGCAACCCAACAGGTCATAGAAACACAATTGTTGAAGGTGATTCTAGTAGTAGCCACACACAGACTAGTATTTTTCTATCTTCTGTAGGGTTGGTCCACTCTTTACTTTTATCCTCATAATTGTTTTAGTCCCACTCCTGATTTATGTAGTCAATAATTGTGAACAAGCTCCAATTTGAGGTTCCCTGTTAAGCAATGCAAATTATGAGCATGGAAAATGATCATAAATAAAATTCTGAATGTTGAGAGTATGATTAAGAGTTCTATAGTCTATAATATACCTTTCTGATATTATATTCATGTGTGATACTGTGTAAAAGTATTCTATAAAAGTAGGGTGGGGATGGATATATATTTTTCATGTAGACATGCTGGGTATTAGATTGTTTCAATTACATAGCCTAATATAATCTAAGTATTCTTTTTTTTTAGGACTTACATATATAATGTCATATACTTATTTTAATTTCGATTTATGATAACCCTCCAAATAATGTCTTCAAATTTACACAGGTTGGAACCTTATATACCATGCTCTAGTTTCATAAAAAAGTCTTTTAGAAGTGATGGTGATCCCAATGGAATCAATTGCAAAAGTGTTTCAAATGATGTAAAAGATAGTTATTTTGGAGAATTCAAGGAATGAATTTTCATGGTAAGTGAATTTGGAAAGTGTATTCACATTTATAGATAGGATATTAATGTATTACTTTTAAAATTTATTTCAAAAAAACTTCTATTCGGATGTTTCCATCAGTGAAAGTGAAGTGAAATGATACTGGTGGTTAAGGCAGCAATAAAATACAAGAATTTCATTTCTAAAATAAAAGGGGGAGGAATTAGGCCAGGTTTCATACCTGAGCATGTGTGGGATAGATGGATGCATCTTTGGGGAAGTGATGATTCTATTAAAAAGTCAGAAACAAATTCAAAAAATCGTCGTGGCAGCAGTAAAGTTGCTGGTGGGACTCACACGGGTGGCTCTATCTTTATTAGAGAATATCGCAAGAGACTTTTAAGTATATATTTTACAAATTATATAAGTAACATATGTATGTTATCTGATATAAACACTTGTATTCTAAATACACATAACACAATAGATATGATTGTATCTAGAAGTGATTTTTCTTTTGTACAGGCTATTAAAAAGGGTAGGGATCCAACACCAGTCGAGTTACATTTGCACATACATACGCATGGTCATGATGGAAAATCTTTTGTTGATGAGAATTCTCGAATTGTCCATATAAGTTCAAAACTTTGAAACCTATCTAAAAATATACATGTCAACTCTCATTAGAATGGTATCGTGACTGAAAATACAAGAAGACAGTTAGATGTTATTTCTAGTGCATGAAGATGTGTTGGTTTGATGTGGCATACCTGTTTTTGTTTGTTTGATGTCTAAAGAAATGGAATCAAAGCTACTGTCCAAGCTATCTTTGCCATTCAAGTCATATGATATGAGTAGTTTTGCACCATTATGTATCACAATGTGAGGCCCGACCAGAACTTTGTTCTCCATTCTGCAATGTTGAATAGTTGTTAATGGTTGCACATATAGTTGTTAATGTTGAATAGAGATTTAGTTTTCGATTGTATCTGCTTATCTCCTCTCAAAACTATTCACCAATTAACAATAGAGAACCACACTTCATTCAACACAGAACTAACAAGACTGGCAAATTATAGCTTCTACTTGTGCAGTTTCCATGGCAATGCCAGTGACTTCCATAAACTTTGCTAGTTTAGATTCATTTAGAGTGCTCAATTTAGTGAGTAATATTTCTTCCTCCTCGAAGAATGCCTAAGTAATTAAACCAGTAGTACATTGTACATTCACTTTTTTTTTACCTATAGTTTTCCATTCTTGTTGTGAGTCATCCCTTCCTTGTTGCCTTGGGGGTTTATAATTTGGTGAGCATTGGCCTGGGTTGTGTATAACTAGCTGCCAGATGCAATTTTTTGGAGCTTAAGTTTAGGTTCGGTTCAATTTTGTAGCTCTTAATTTGGTTGAACAGATAAGACTATCTACTTCCCTGTATATGTTTGGTGCTGAATTTTTAGGATTAATACAACACCCGGACTCTACTGAGGAAATTGAATTAAAAAAATCTGATCCCTTGAAGATCCTTAGTTGGTATTGTACGAAATTCCTTGTCTATATCTACTTTGTTACTTGTCTCCTTATGTGTTTGTTGGAGACCAATATGTAGTTGTAGCATGTATTCTTCACTATTTGGATAGAGTAAAGTTCTCATTTCTCAACTAACTCAAGAACTATCAAGCTTAATATAAAACTTGCATGAGATGTGTCAAACAATTTTCTATTTTAACTAAAGAACAAAACAGTAGGCAGCCAATTATAAATAACTCTTCATGTAAGGAAAGCCATTTTAAATGGGATGCTACTGTTCCAAATCTTGTTGATGGCATTGTTGTGATCTCTTTTCTTTCTAATAATATACCAAGCTGAGTGAAAGTGGCTAGAATTGGTGTTTTCCCTTATAGCTTTGTCAATGAGAAGCTACTCTTGTTCTAGTTAATATGCTGACCTAAGATCTGTTCATACATGTCCAGAGTATCAATGAATAGTTTAATACATCTCTTGCTACCATTACAAAAAATAATGGTGTCATCAACAAAAGTTAGATGATTAAATCTAGGAATATTATTGCACATATAAAAACTCTTATATATGTTAGATGATTAAGCATTTGAGACAACAATTCAGCACTTAGAATGAAAAGAGACGGGGAAAGAGGATCTCCTTGTCTTTGTTTTGTGCTATTCAGTTTGATCCGTTGAAGCTATTCAGTTGGTATGGTCGGAAATTCCTTGTCCATATCTACTTTGTTACTTGTCTCCTCATGTGTTTGTTGGAGACCAATGTATAGTGGTGGCCTGAAGAAATGTTATTGCTAATTTGGTTCAACTTGGATTTGGTTACTAGTTTTGTCGTAGGAAATGATTTTCTATGCTTTAAAGAGTGAGGGTCTTTTAACATGTTATATGTGTAATGGAAGGTTAAGTGGCACGTGATCTACTAAGGATCTATTTGTGTATTGATATTAAAGTTCACCATCTTTTGTTCTGTCGTTTTGATAATTGAAAAAATCTTCAAGTTTAAGGGTAAAGAAAATGAGGAAGATTATGTAAGAACTTCAAGTCTCAAACCTAACTTTGGTAATGAAACAAATCACAACTGTAAGTAATCAACTCATTGATTGTAAGCTGTAAGTATCTTCAAGTTAAATATACTGTAACCAGCTTAAAAGGTTATGTATTTTCTGCATTTTCATTCAAATATAATTTGTTTCCTAATCGTTAATTCTCTCTCTTTACCTTTATTTATTACAGGAAACATATGAAGAAATTGTATTGGAAAAAATGGTATCTCAATCTGAAGCATATTACCAAGCTGCGGGTGGAGTAAAGAAGAGAAAAATATACGGTGCAGGATCTGAAGAGAAAAATTACTACAAGCATAAGCTTTGTGCCTCGTCATCTGTACAACCTTCAGTTTCTCAATCAACATCAACAACAAATATGGATGAATTTGTAAAAGAAATAATTCCTGCACATACTAATCATTTTCTTCCTGTTATTATGGAGCGGGTACATGAAGTGATTATTCCCGTTGACAATCCGTCATCTTTGACCCCCATTGTAACGACTTGGAAAAAAATGATAGGTTAAGCAAGAGCCTATGACTTTGTGTTGACTTTATAATGAGGTTCTATGAGGGGTTTATATGTAATTTCATTTTAATTGTGTAACTCCGACAATTTAAAATGAATAAGAAGAAGCTTGAAATT